>BOPN01002235.1:74208-79208 GCA_017312705.2 Penaeus japonicus
CTCTATGCATATGTCTGTGTGTGTATGTGTGACTCCATGCATGTGTTTGTGTCTGTATGTGTGTGTGAATCTCTCCAGCTAACATGTCGACTTCTAGTGCAAAATTTCTCTCTCCGTTCTTGCCTGGCAGTGTTTTTCTCCAGCCGAGGGAAGTCTTTGAATCTTGTGCGTCATTTGTTTATCTTTTCTTTCAAGGGAAACAGAGCCTAGTTAACGTTAAATATTTCCCGAGATGCGCGACACATGTTAAATTTACCAAGGTGGGAATTAGATTAAGGGATGGGAATAATTTATTTTTATTTTTATTTGTTTTTGTTTTTTTGTTTTATATCTTATATTCTGGATCTCTCTTATCTCTAGATATATTTTTCTTGCTTTTCGCACTCTGGTTCTCCACGTCTAAGTCCTTTTCCCCTCTTCTCTTCCCCTCTCCCCTTGTCTTTCCCTGTCCCCATCTCCCTCCCCTCTTCCCCCTCCACCCAACCCCCCTTAGCTCTCTTCTCCACCTCCTTACTCTTTCCCTTCTACGGTGGAACCTCTCCCTCTCCTCCCTCCCATTCTCTCGCACACTTCCCTCTTCTCCCAATATCCCCGCTTCCTTCACGTTCCCATTCCCTACCACGTCCACTCTTCCCTCCCCTCCCCCCCCTCCCCTCCTACTCTCCCAATCCCCTCCCCTCCCCCTCCCCCTCCCCTCCCCCTTCTCCTTCATCCCCCCCCACCCCATCCCCAACGTCAGCGAAAAGAGCTTCGTATTCTACCGCCACTTCCCCCTCCCCCCCCCCCCTCCATCCATCCACCACCACTACCTCGACCCTCCCACCCCCACCCCAACCCCAAAAAGTAAAAAAAAAAAATGATAAAAAAAATGAGAAAAAAAACTCAAACAAAAATCAAAATAAAAGGCGTATGTTGTGTCGAGTTGCATCATACATCACAGTGCAAATCGGATCAGCTATGGAAGCTCTGTGTTGTCTACAGACTGCAGGAGAGAGAGAGAGCGAGAGAGAAAGAGAGGGAGAGAGAGCGAGTGAGGGAGAGGGAGAGAGAGACACGGGGAAGGCAAGGAAGGGCCAGACCAATCTTTCTCTCAAATTTCTCTGTGAGTCTCTGTATCTCTCTTTATTTGGAGATGGGGGGGGGGGGGGGAGAAGCCTATTAGCAAGATAGGGAATAGAATGATAGATGTAGAGATGTATAAATATATAGACAAACAGACAGATATAGTTAAAAGATGGCTAGCTAGCTAGCTAGGCAGAGCTAAACTTATAGATAGATAGACAGGCAAACGGATAGATAAATAGAGAGAGAAAAAGGGAGATACATAGATAGATAGACACACACACACACACACACACGAACACACACGCACACACACACACACACACACACACACACACACACACACTCACAAACGCTCAAATAACTTAGACAAACTCAGTGTCGCGGAAGTAAACTTGAATTAAATGCCAGAAAACAAAACTATTTCACGATTCATTTACATTGGCAATTCAATATTATTCGCATTAACTTTCTAATTATATATATATATATATATATATATATATATATATACATACATAGATAGATAGATAGATAGATAGATAGAGAAAGAGAGAGAGAGAAGGTGAAAAAAGACAGAGAGGATGAACTCCCAACACCCAACATAGCCGTGAACGAAGGATTTTCCTTTTGAATTGTCTTTTGGAAAGGTAATATTTGTTCTTTTTTGTCATGTTTTCTCTTTCTTTTTTCAGGTTGATTTGGGAAGGAATATTTCAATATCTCCTTTAAAGAATGCCGTGTGTGTTTTTTTTATGACTGATGTAAACACCGCAAGAGATTAAACTATTCGGTGTCCCAATGCCTGAATATGATATTGTGTGCGAGATCTAGTGAAATATGGCTGGCATTTCCCTTAGAGTTGGACGACTATTCACTTAGAAAAGGAAGGAACACAGAAAATAGAAAATCAAGGATAACAAAGATAAAAGCAATATAGATAAGGATAATGATGACAATAGTCATAAAGATGATAGTAGTAATCATAATAATCATGAAAATTATAGTAACGATAAAATACTAATAATGATAATAATGATAAGAATACTATTAACAATAATAATAATAACGAAAAAAAAATCTGTACATTCATACAGACCAACAGTAGTTCCTGCATGAAAGTGGTAGATATTGCAAACTAAAAGAAAATAAAAAAAAGAGAAAAGCAAACAGTGTTATTTCCATGAAATTCACGTGGATTTAAGGAAATAACAGGAAAATACAAATATGTACTGTTTTCACCTACTGTACATGTATTAAAAGTCATAGCTTTTTTATGTTCATATAGTGAAGTGAGTGTCCTTTTCAATAAGCGTTAATCCTAAAAGTGCACAGGTATATTACACTTACATAAAATTGTCTTAGAATAGATAAAATCAAACAGCTGTTTTGTTTGACTATATGATATTGTTATAATTATGGTTATCTTTGTTATTATCATCATTTATATTGTTATTATCATCCTCATCATTATTATTATCATTAATATTGTTTTTAATATTGTTATTATTGTTAATATCAATAATAATTATTATTATCATTATCATGTTTATTAGTGTTACTATCAATTATTATTATGATCCTTATCATTGTCATTATTACCAATATCATCGTCATTATTATCATCATTATCTTTATTATTACTATCATTATTATCATTAGTATCATTATTATTATCATAATCATTTTTATTATCATTATAATTATCATCATCATTAATGTTACCATTTGTATCACCCTTGTTATTATCATCATCATGACTATTATCATTAATGTTATCTTTATCATTATCATTGTTATTATTAACATCACCATCATAATTATAATTATCATTATTGTCATTGTTATAATCATATTTGTTACTATCACCATTACTATCATTATCATTATCATAATTATCACTATCATAATCATTCCCATTCTCAATTTTATCATTATCATTATCATTGTTGTTATCATTACCATTTCATTTTCTTTGATATCATTATTTCAATTCTCATTATCATCTATCATCAACGATAATAGTAATGACAGTAATAATGGTGATAATAGTAATAACAATGATAATGAGAAAGATAATGGTGATACGGATAATGATAATGATGATAACCATAATGATAATGATAATAAGGATAATGATGATATTAATAATCATAATAACAATGATGATAATTATAGTTATCAAAAATAATGAAATGATAATAATGATAAAGATAATAAATGATAAAAATGATAGTGATAATGATCATAAATAATGATAAAGATAATTACAATAATAAGGTATTATTATCATTATTATTATAACAATAATGACAATAAAATGATAATGATGATAATAATGATAATAATTACGATAATCATAATAGTAATGATAGTAGTTATGATTATGATAATACTAAAGATTATGATTGTAATAATACTAAAGATTATGATTGTAATAATGAAAATTATCATTTTTATTATCATTATTATAATCATTTTTATCATAATCATTATTACTATCATCATCATTATTATTATTACTATTATCATTATTATCATCATTATCATTATTATCATCACTATCATTATTTTCATTGTTTTCATCTTCAATATCATTGTTATTGTTATCATTGTCATTATTATTATCATTATCATTATCATTGTTATTATTTCTATCATCATTCTATTTATCATTATTATTACCATCATCATTAGTGTTATCATTTTTATCATTAGTATTACTCTTATTATTTTTGTCATCTTAGAAACAGAAAGAGATAGAGAGATAGAGAGAGACAGACAGAGAGAATCAAAAGAAATTGAAAAACAAAAACAAAAACAAAGACAGTGTTACACCAAATAAACAAGAACAAAATCTATCAACAACAAAAACAAAACAACACCCCTTCTCCCCTCCCTCCCCCTCCAAAAAAATATACACAGACAAATAAAAAAAACACCATCTTACCCTCGCCACCCCCCAACCCCGCCAAAAAAAAAAATAAAAAATAAAAACAACAACACCATCCTACCCTACCCCCCCCCTATTCTCAAAAAGCAAATACCCAGACAAATAAGAACAACAAAACCATCCTCCCTTCGCCACCCCCTACCCCCCCCCAAAAAAAAAAAAAAAAAAAAAAAAATAACACACCAATCTCCATCATAATAAGATCAATAAGAAAACACGAGAGGATGGAAATGATTCGAGCGAGCGACGAACGCCGTTAACTTAAGACAAATATAAGGGTCTCGAGCGAAGAGAAATGGCCGCTCCTTGGGCGAGTCTGCGAGGGCGAGAAATAGATGGATGGATAGATAGACAAAATAGACAGACGGAGGAAGGGAGTGAGAAAGAATGAGGGGAGGGGGAGGGGTGAGGAGTGTGGGGTGAGGGGTGAGGGTGGGGGTGAGGGGTGAGGGGTGGTTGGGGTGAGGGGTGAGGGGTGAGGGGTGAGGGGAGGGTGGGGACGAGGGGTAAGGAGGAGGGGAAGTGGAGAGGAATGGAAGAAGACATAAAATAAATGGCACAGAGGCACGGACACAGATAATGTCCAGTGTGTGTCCATCATATCCTTTTCCCCCTCTTCCTCCTTTTCCTCCTCCTCCTCCTCCTCCTCCTTCTCCTCCATCTGTTTCTTCTCCTCCTCATCTTTCATTCTACCTCCTCTTCCTCCTCCTATTCCTCCTCCTCCCTCGTTCTCCTCCACCTCCCTCCTCCCTCATTCCACCTCCCTCCTCCCTCATTCCACCACCTGCTCCTCCTCCTCCTCCTTCCTCCTCCTTCTCCACTCCCATTCGCTTTAGCGCCCACCACTTCCCCCCACACCCCCATGCCCCCATACCCATCAACCATACCCATACTCTATGTCGCGACCTGTGATACGACCATATATGGAGGGGAGGGGGAGTGGGAGTGGGGGGGGGAGAAAGAAGGAAGAAGAGGAGTAGGAGGA
>BOPN01002235.1:94208-96708 GCA_017312705.2 Penaeus japonicus
TCCCTCCTCCCTCTCCTTCCTTTCCTCGGCGACCCCCCTTTACCATTCCTATACCTCCTCCTGTCTCTCCCCTTCCCCCTGTCTATCCCCTTGGGGAATAGACACTAGAAAACTCCTCCCTCCCCTCCCCCTCCCCCTCCCCCTCCCCCTCCTCTTTCATCCACTCCCCCCACCCCCTGATATTTTCACCCCCCTCCTTACGAGATCGCGGATCAAAGTTCATAACTCTGTGTTGCTTCACTATCCTTCTCTCTATCCCTCCCTCCTCTCTTGTTTCTCCCTCTTTATTCTTCTATCCCTCCGTCTCTTATTTCTTATTCATCCCTCTCATCCCCCCTCTGTTCTTCCCTCTCTTTCTCTCTCTCTGTCTGTCTTTCTTTCTTTCTCTCTATCTTTCCCCTATCCACTTTACTTGTTTTCTAAGCCCTCCCTCCCCCTCTACTCAATACGCCCCCCCCCCCTCCTGGATCCCCTCCTCTTCTTTTCTTATCTTTATCGTCCCCTTTCCCCCTCCCCCTCCCCCTTCCACCCTCACTTCTAACTCTTTTTTCCCCTCTCTCTTCTCCTTTCTTGTATATGGCCCCCCCACCCCCTGCCCCCACTTCTCTTCCCCCAACATACAGTGCCCTTTGGCTATGCCCCTTTGTTCCACCCCCATTATATCTTTACACCCCCCCCCAATTCAGCCACGCCCTTTCCCCCTAGCCACGCCCCTTTCGACAAGAAAGAGAGAGAGGATGGGAAGGAGGAAGAGAGAGAGAGAGAGAGAGAGAGAGAGAGAGAGAGAGAGAGAGAGAGAGAGAGAGAGAGAGAGAGAGAGAGAGAGAGAGAGAGAGAGAGAGAGAGGGGGGGGGGGAAGAGAAAGAGAGAATTAGAAATAGATAGATAGATAGATAGATAGATAGAGAGAGAGAGAGAGAGAGAGAGAGAGAGAGAGAGAGAGAGAGAGAGAGAGAGAGAGAGAGAGAGAGAGAGAGAAAAAGCGAGAGAGAGAGAGAGAGAGAGAGAGAGAGAGAGAGAGAGAGAGAGAGAGAGAGAGAGAGAGAGAGAGAGAGAGAGAGAGAGAGAGAGAGAGAGAGAGAGAGAGATAATGAAAGAAAGAGAGAAAGAGAGAAAGACAGAAAGAGAAAGAGAGAGAGAGAGAGAAAGAGAGAGAATGAAAGAGAGAGATAATAAGAGAGAAAGAGAGAGAGAGAAAGAGAGAAAACAAGAGAGAGAGAGAAAGAGTTAGAGAGAGAAAGAGAGAGAAGAGAGAGAGAGAGAGAGAGAGAGAGAGAGAGAGAGAGAGAGAGAGAGAGAGAGAGAGAGAGAGAGAGAGAACAGATGATTCCTTCCCTCCCGTATTACAAAGGCCCAGCTCGGATGTCAGAAACTACAGCAAGAATAAGATTAGAATCAATGTTTGTATAAATAATCAGAGATTTATTTCGCCAGCTTTCGCGCGCCAGGCATAGAAAACGGATTAAAGCGTCTACGTTTTCTTTCTCGTTTTCTATGTACTTAAATCATATCTATATCTATTAATTATCTTTATTATTATCATTATTATTGTTATCTTCATTCTTATGATTATTATTGTTATTGTTATTATCATTTCCATTGGTGTTGCTATCATTATCATTATTTATTTTTTTCACTAATATCATCATCATTATTATTATCTTAATTCTTTTCTTCCTCTTCTTCTTCTTCTTCCTTTTTCTTTTCATCGTATTTTTTCATTATTAATGTTATAATTATTATCATCTTCAATTCATTATTGTTATTTTCGTTATCATTTTCATTATAGTTATCATTATCATCATTTTTATTATCGTATTTCTTCTTCATCTTTTTTTTCTTTTATTATTATCATTATTGTTATCTTCATCATAAATGTCTTCGATTGTGTTATCATTATTATCATGATTACGACAGTCATTATCGTTATCATCATAATTACCATTATAATTACTCTTATCATGATTACTACTATTATTATCACTGTTGTTATTATTGGTAATATTATCATTATCATTGTTGTCATTATTACCATGATCATTATCTTTGTTATCATTATCAGTGTTATTATCAGAATGATTACATTTTTTTTCGAAATCTTTCTCTTCCTTTCTTTCATTCTCTCTCTCTCTCTCTCTCTCTCTCTCTCTCTCTCTCTCTCTCTCTCCCTTCTATTTTCCTTCGTCTCTTTCCCCTCTCTTCTTTCTCGATCTCTTTCACCTTATTTTTTCACCTCTCGCTCTCTCCTTCTCCTCCTCCCTTTATTTTCCCTCACTTTCTTCCCATTTCGTTCCCTCTTTTCGCTCTCATCCCCTTTCTTTTCTCTTTCTCTCCCTTTCCCCTCTTCTTCCTCCTCCTAAAATCTTTCTTTCTCGTCTCCTCCCCCCCCTCTTGTTATCCCTCTACCCCTTTCCCCTCACTCTTCCTCTCTCTCTCTTTCCCCTTCCCCTTCCCCTTCTCCTCTCTCTTCTCTCTTCCCCCACTTATCTTCTCCCTCCCC
>BOPN01002235.1:101708-104208 GCA_017312705.2 Penaeus japonicus
GTGTGTGTATGTGTGTGTATGTATATATATATATATATATATATATATATATATATATATATATATATATATATATATATATATATTGTAATCTTCGCCACTTTTTACTCATCACTCACACCCCTCCCTTCACCCCCAACGCTAACCTGTCCCCCCACCACTCCCCCACTCCCACCCTCCCTCACCCCCAACCCTCAACCTCCCCCCTGCTCCCACTCCCACCCCTCCCCTCACCCCCAACCCTCAACCTTTCTCTCCCCCACCCTCCCCACTCCTCCTCACTCCCTCCCCATCACCCCCGCCAAAGGACAAGGGCCAAGCTGGATGACTTCTGTCCACACCACTTTGAATATCCGCGGGAGGCCACATGAGTAAGAATACATCAGGCCCCGGCTTCGGCGCCCTCTTGAAAGCCTCCTCTTGTCCCTCTTCCTCTTCCGCTGCTTCCTCTTTCTTCTTCTTCTTTTTTTTTTTCTTCCTCATTTTTTTATTATCTTTATTTATTTCTCTCTCTCTTTTTCTCTCTTCTTCTTCTTACTTCTTCTTCCATTTTATTTTCTGTCTCCTCTTCTTTCTTTTCTTCTACCATCTCTTCTTCATCTTCCTTCTCTTCTTCCCCCATCTCCTCTTCCTCTTCCTTCTCTTCTTTCCCCATCTCCTCTTCCTCTTCCTTCTCTTCTTCCCCCATCTCCTCTTTTTCTTCCTTCTCTCCCACTCTTCTTTAACTTCTTCCTATCCTTCCTCCTTCTCTCTCCCTCACACACACACACATACATATATCTATAAAAAAAAAGAAATCGTTTTTTTTTTTTTTTTCTTCTTCTTTTTAGCTAAATTATTATCTGGTTAAAATTGAATAAGTAAAAGTGAAGGAGTAAAAACTCTCAAGGAATGTTTCAAATAATCTGAATAACCTTTCTGCTCCAAATTGTTGTTAAATAAGCGAAAAACAACCAGCCAATCGGACCAACCAGAACCTCATACAGATTTGAACCCACTCATAATCCGAGGCCTGTGCTGCCTTCCCTGCGTGACTGCCGACCGGAATGACCTTTGACCTCGAGTGGGGGACGTTATCTCCGAAGAGAACGCTCGTGAACCGCCAAACACGAGCAAGTGCCAAGGGCACCTGTTAACTTTTCCCGAGGAAAGATTTTTCTGGTCTCGAACCCGGGAACCTCCGACGCTGGAACCAACCTAATGAGAGTTAGACGCTTTGCCGACTGTACCACCGAGATCTAATTAAATAAGGCAAAAATCGAGCATTATATATCTCCAAGTCTTTTATTAGAGACTTTTTGTCACTTTTACCTAAACAAGTATTAGTTATTATGGTTATCCAAGCATTCGAAAATAACATTCTCATTATCTGCAATTCCCTTTTACGTATATGCTTCGTCGGCAGGAGATCAGCAGTAAAATTTCTATACATCCATATATTTTTTTAACCTAAAATTAAGTTTACGTCTGAATTCAAAATAAATATTTTTACATAATTCTATAAGTTATCTATTAATAAAGTATATATATGTAATTCCGCTGAAGAAAATTTAGATGAATTATTAATCTCTCAAATTAATCATCCTTGTTATTTATAATATGTGTTAAAGAGACTCTTTTTTTTCGTTCCTAATTAGAGTAATATAATCACTTATATTACAGTTACACCAAAGGATATGTTGGAGTAAAACTGTAAAGACAAAGTCAGAGAGAACACGGAATTTTAAAATAAATACTGTAAAATACTCATTTTTATTGTTATTATAAACAATATCTCTGCCGGTTTTCTCTCTTCTCTCTTCTGTGTCTACGCAGGATTTTTTTTTCTCTTTTTTTCCTTTTTTCTCCTTTTCTGACTGTTTTTCCTCCATTATCTCATTATCTTTCTCTTTCATTTTCTCTTTCTCTCTTCCGGTTAGTCTTAGAGGGAGGGAGGGAGAGGTAGAATGGGAGAAGATTCTCTCTTTCTCTATCCCTCTCTTTATATATCTATTTTCTCTCAGTCTCTCTCTCTCTCATTTTGTCTCTCCCTCTCATTCCCCTCTCCCCTTTCCCTCTCATTCCCCTCTCTCTTTCCCCCCATAACTTAAACACACGCACACACCAACACCGTTATTCCCACATTTAGTCTGTGATTTATATCGGTCTGCTGTTGTTATTAAAAACATCCGCACCAGTAACTGTAATTACTATGTGCTATGTGGGTCAATGCTGAATGCTGTTGCAGGCTTTAACCACATATGCGCGTGTGGTGACTGATGTGGTTTGTGGTATTTCTCTTGCTCTCTCTTTCTGTCTCTCTCTTTCTCTCTCTCTCTTTCTCTTTCTCTTTCACTCACTCTCGCTCTCATACTTCCTTTCTCTGTCTGTGTGTGTGTCTCCCTTTCTCGCTCTTTATGTTTTATCTTTCTCTCTCTTTCTTTCTCTTTTTTACTGATTCCCATTTCTCTTTCTCTCTCTTTCTCTATCTTACTATCGTTCTCTCTCTCTCTCTCTCTCT
>BOPN01002235.1:109208-111708 GCA_017312705.2 Penaeus japonicus
CAATCGCCTTTGCTTCGCCTTTTCTCTGACCGCCCGATGGAAAGAGAGGTCGAAGCATTAACGTATTACTGCCGTGGGCCATTGTCTCTTCGCGTTTTATGAGGAAAGCTTGAAGTTTGTTGCGATATTTCTGCGACATATTCGGATCGATCGCCTTTGTTTTGATTCTTTCGTTTTTTTTCCCGCGCTTTGAGGGAGGATTCGAATCCGGATGCGCATTCGGAGCCTCTACGCGAACGCTTGGTTCTCTTGTTCCGTTGAAGGACTTGTTTTTTCATTCCTTCTCCTTCTCCAAATTGTCTCATTATATTTCTTCTCCTCCTCCTCCTCCTCATTATCATCATCATTATCATCATTATTATGATCATCATCATCAATCACCATAGATAACATCTCCCACATCATCATAAATATCATCATCATCATCATCGTAGTCATCATCAATCTTCTCCTTCCTCCTCAACCTCCTCCTCCTCCTCCTCCACCACCTCCACCTCCTCCTCTTCCACCTCCTCATCTACATCTTCCTCCTCTTCCTTTTCCCTCTTCCTCCGCCCCGAGCTTATCACCGTTACCAGACCCTCGCCAGAACAAAAGCGGGTGATTTTCGAAGGGTTGCTCTCCGCGTTGGCAGTACTGTGTAGACGCATGAATCCTCGCCCGTGGGATTACCTCGGATGCAAGGATTAATCACCGGATTATCCCGGATTGTTGAAAAAACGCCGGTCTGACATGTGTCTAGCAAATTGATGTGTGAAAAACGGGCTAATGTAAATATAACCAACTTTTAACACTTGACGGAAACGGAGGGGTGGGGGGAGGGAGGGGGAGGGGGAGTGGGGCTAAAAGGAGGAGGGGGGAGGGGGGAGGGGAGGAGGAGGAGGGGGAGGAGGGGGACTTTGTAATAGAGACATGTGCATTTGAAGATTTATTATTGACTGTACATGTTGAGCGAGCTGCGCACTCGTATCCTTCGATAAGTCACAGTCGATGGCTGTCCGGAACGAATACATACGGGAAATACTTGATGTTCATATTCAAATGAGCGATGTATATGTTAATGTAACACCATCCACCTGTGACCGATAACGTACTTTTGACCTGTGTGCATCAGATGGGTTATATAGACGCATTTGCTATAAAAAAGGAAGGAAATATATATTTATGGGGGGGGGGGTGTTCTATTCGTTATTGATTAGAAATTAATATATATGTGACACTAATGATCCGAATACAACGTACAGAAGAAGCTGTGTTAATTACGATATGAAATGAAATGTCGGACATGCTTCTAATACGGAAGGAATGATTACGCTTATCTAATAGTTACCAAACCTTTCTATTACCGCTCTGTACACACTCCACGCCCCTGATGAACAGAAGAACATTCCTCAAACTGTTCATATTTGTTCATTACTGGGGGAGTCCGAAGGGAATAGGCAGTTGGAACAAGAGATGCTACGAACTTCTGGCTGATGTAGAACCGAACTTCCACCGGTTACCAAGAACAATATGTTCATCGGGTGTGAACAATGAACACAAAAAAGGCTTTCCAGAGTATATGGAAATGGCCGTGGGTGACATAGTGGGCTGGGCGCAATAGGGAAGGGCGTTGAGTTAATGTTATGGGCGTGATTATAAATGGATATGAAATGTGGCCGTGTGATATAATTAGGAAGGTAATGAGAGGGAGATCGGGTGATGGGCGTTTGGGCGTTTTAATCAGCGATATTACGAATTGTTATCTTAATAATGTAAAAAAAAAACAGTAATTGGGATACTACTACTATAATTACTACAGATCATGATGATGAGAATGATATGATGATAAAAGGGACAATGAAAATAATGATATGACAATAATGTTTAGCTTTATCATCATAATAGCCATGATAATGATGATGAGAATAATAGTAATGACAATGTTATTGATGATAATGAAATTGATAATATTATTATTATTGATAACAACAAAAATAATAGCTAATATAATGATGATAATAAAAATAATGATAGTAATTACAATAATGATAATAATAATGATAATGATATGAGCAATGATAATAGAAATAATAATTATGACTACAGTGATAACAATGATAAAGATAATGATAATAACATTATCATGGAAATGATGATAATGATTATAATAATAGTGATAATGATAAAGATGATATTAGATATCATGATAATAAGGACAACAGCAACAGCACCACACCCAACAATGATAATGCCATTAATAATGATATTAATGATATTGATATTGATAAGGATAATAGTAATGATAATATTAATTAATAATCGTAATGATGATAACAAAAACAATATCCATATTATTAATAATAATGATAATGATGGTAAAGATAACGGTAATAATGATAATGATTATGATAAAGGTAATAGAAATGATAGTATTAATAATCACATTGAGGAAAAGAATAACAATACTAATAATGATAATGATGACAATAATATTGATAATAATACTGACAATACAACA
>BOPN01002235.1:131322-151322 GCA_017312705.2 Penaeus japonicus
ATATTCCTATTTCTATCATTATGTCATAGAAAAAGAGGAGGGAGGTTGAAATAATCCACCATTTTCAATATATTTTGAAACATTTATTGTATACAATTATTTACAAAGTGTTGTGAGGGGGAGGGAGGGGGAGGGAGGGGGTAGACTTGCAGCTGCCGGGGTTGGGGGGGAGGGGGTGTGTGTGCGGGAGGGAGTAGGGATGGATGATTGGGGAGGGGGATTGGGGGGGGGGTCGCGCACGAACCTGCCAGATGTATGACGACTCGCCTCCCTTATGCGCCTGGCTACAGGAATTGGCTGTCTACGGTACAAAACCATTGCTATTTGATTAAAAACCCTTTTCGTGAAAATTGTTAGAGAGAGGGAGGGGTAGGTTGAGGGAGGGTGGGGGGGGGGGGTGAGTAAGGAAAAAGGGGGATGGTGGTTGGGGAGGCGGTAAGTTGCGGTAGGGAGAAGGGAGGGAAGGAAGAGGGAGGGGGAGGAAGGGGAGGAGAAGGAAGAGGTTTAAAATAAATAAATAATAATTGCAATAATAATAATAATTAATGATAATGATCATAATAATAATAATAATAATAATAATAATATGAATTCCCTGCTGAATAGATATATACAAACTGAAAGTCCAACAGTTAAAATTGACTTAGACAACACATGCGTTACATATATACAACAAGAGAAGGAGAAATGGACTCTATTCTCAAAAATAACTTGGCCCGAATTTAAGTCATTCCCCTTCTTCACATATATATATATATATATCTTTAAATACAAATCATTATCAATTTTATCTCTCTCTTTTTTTAAGGGGGGGGAGGGGAGGAGGGGGGAATATCCTCCAGTAACCATTAATAACCTTCACCATCACTCATATAAAGACCAATTTTCAAAGACACAGAATCAACCAAGAATAAACCAATAGAAATTAACCGTATACACTTTTATATTCATGTTTTTTTTTATCTTTTTTCATTCGTTTTCTTTTATAAATACGAATGGTGTTGTGGCAAGTCAACCTTGAGAATACAGAACATTTTCCTTCACAGTCATAACACTGACATTATTTTCCTTAGTGGTGAAAAAACTACGTAACATAAAGGTGATATATTGTTCATACCCTGTCGGTGTTCAGAGTGAACATTTTCTCTTTTTTTTTCTTCAAATTTTCATTTGAATCCTGAACAGTGTGTTCAAAATGAACATTAATATATTTATTTTCATTTTTGTTTCGTTCGTTTTGGTTTGGTTTATTTTGGCTTTGTATTTCTTGTGAAAGTCATATGATCTTTATCGTATATTGTCTTGTTATTTTCTTTCTTTGTTTTCTCTCATTCGAATCTATCTTTCTTATAACATAACCTTTTGTTTTTGTTCGACTTTTCCCCTGGAAAATGTCAGTCACGACTGAAGCATTTTTTTTGTCCTAATCATTCTCCTTGTCCTTGATCAAATTCCTTTTTAATTTCACTAGAGTCACACTCATCACAATTTTTTTTATACAATAAGCGTTAATGTTTGATTTCAAGCCTCCCATTTCTTCGTCTTTTTTCATATTGAATTTACTTTTTCATATTCTTTCTTTTCCTTCCAGTTTCTTCGTTCATTCATAGATTGCTTATTTATTCTCTTTCTTTCATTTCCGGTAAAGTCACTGGGTCAATCAAGCAAGGTCAAACAGTGTCATGAAGAACGATGACCTAAGTACGAGGTCACTGGGTGGGGAGGGGAGGGGAGGAGGGAGGGAGATGCCCCTCTTTATACACATTTGCTTTTCTTTTCCTTCTTTTAGATTTGTTTTATCAGTTGTTCTTGATTTTTTCTGGTACACATGATTACGCACACACACACACACACACAAAACAGACACAGAGGGTCGTAATGGTCTCTCACCCCCTTAATCTATCCGGGACATCGTCTTTTTTCTTCTGCTTTCTATCTCTCACTCACTCGCATTTCTCGGTTTTCAGGTGTGTATTTCTTTCCATTTATTTTCCGTTTTGCTTCGGAGACCTTTTCCCTCTCCGTTTCTCTCTTTTTCTTGTGTAATCTTTGCCAGCGCGCTCACGGCGGCGTTCTGGTCCGTGGCTCGAGCGAGGCCCCGTGCGCGGCGCCGAGGACCCAGCGCCGTCCTCACGAGAGCCTCTTGGCGGTCCTCAGCCTCATCATTCGCGCGGCGTGTCCCAGGGGCGTCCTCCCTTCCTCCTGTCCCGTCGAGGAGCTCAGCAGCCCCGGGGGAGCCGCAGGGGGGGCGGGGCGGGTCCTGCGGAGGGCCGCCCTGTCCCGCAGTTCCTCCAGCAGCGTGGCCAGACCTCAGTAGGGCCTCCAGACCTTGGTCTCGGGGCTGCGCTCGCTGGAGGGCTTGACGGGCTGAAAGGAGGACTCGCGCGACGGGAAGCTGCTGGCCTTGGCGCCCGCGCCCAGCGACCGCGGGATGGAGAAGGCGCTGAGGCCGCCCAGCGGGGCCAGGGGCGGGGGCCGGCTGCTGCTGACGCTGTTGCTGGTGCTGCTGACGCTCGAGGTGCTGGTGCTGCTGGTGCTGGTGGGCGACAGGGTGGAGGGGGACGAGGACGAGGGCGATGCGGACGGCGGCTGCGAGGCGTGGTGCAGGAGGGCGCTGCAGGGGCCGCCCGACTCACACCCGCGGCACCGCAGGCACCGCGTCTCTCCTAGGGGGGGGGGGGGGCAGAGCCAGAAATCTTAATATAAATCTTAATAACACATCAGGCTCTCACGCTCACGCCCGTGCTGGCTGAGTGCCTTCCTCCCGGCCCGAGAACGAGGCCGAGAGACCGCACTGTGGCCTATAAAAGCAACTTATTTCAAAATGTACGAAACTATTTGGAAAAAACATGACACAAAAAGCCCTTTCGCAGCCATGAGTGCTAGGAAAAATAGCAGCAGGGAACACTCAAAGGGAGAAAGCACACTCACCTGTTAGAATAGGTCTCGGAATTTCCGTGTTGGTTATAGTAGAGAGGGCGTGACTGTGGGCGGGGTTGTGGGCGGGCAGGGAGGGGAGCGAGTGGGCGGAGAGACCGGAGAGGGCGGCGCCTGAGAGCGGAGAGCCGCCCACCCCCATCCCCAGGCCCCCGACCAGCCCCGAGGCCCCGCGCCAGGCGTCCAACCAGCCGTTGCCGCCCACTGCGAGGAGAGAGGGCGGAGGAGGTTAGAACACGAGACATGGGCGGCGGGAGATCTTCGTCTAGTTTACTATCAGGGACTGATGCTTTATTTCTAGTCTTGTTTGTTTTTATCTTGTTTGTGAGCGAAAGCATAGGTTTGTTTTTATTTGTTTATTTGGAATATTTTTTTTATTGGGACGAAGCTAAAGCTGATGAGGAGTTTTATTCTTCTCTTCCTCTCTTTCTCTCTCTCTTTCTCTCTCTCTCTCTTTCTCTTTCTCTCTCTCTCTCTCTCTCTCTCTCTTTCTCTCTCTCTCTTTAAATGAGAATTTATTTTGAATGCGATCGTAAAATTAGACAGCTATCCTTTGCTTTATGTCTGTCACATATAATTATTTTTTTCCTCGGTGACCGAATTAACAAATATAACATCTCTATGCGTACACACACACACACAGACACACACACACACACACACACACACACGCACACACACACACACACACCCGTATAAACACAAACAAACAAACAAACAAACATACCACCCAACACCTCCCCCCCCTCCATCCTCCCAACCCCCCCACCCCACACCCTATCAACCCCCCCACCCCACACCCTACCAACCCCTCCCAAACTTACCTCTTGCTAACTCGAGTGCCTTCGTGTGTGCCAAGGGGTTGAAAGCCGTTAGACCGAGGTTATAGCCGAGGGCCGAGAGGTGGGAATCCAGCCACGGGTGGTAGCCTAAGGGGAAGCCCCAGCCTGGGTGACCTGCGAGGGGAAAAGAGGGGAGTTGTTAGGGGGAGAGTGGTTGTGGGGGGGGGGGGTTGGGGGGTTGGTGATGGTGATTGATGGTGGTGATTGGTGGGGGGGTTTGGGGATGGTGAGTTGTGGTGGGGATGGTGATTGGTGATGATTATGGTGACTGATGGTGATTGATGGTGGTGATTGGTGGGGGGGTTTGGGGATGGTGAGCTGTGGTGGTGATGGTGGTGGCGGTGATGGTGATTTGAGGGGAATTGGGGATGCTGAGCTGTGGTGGGGATGGTGATTGGTGATGATTATGGTGACTGATGGTGGTGATGGTGACTGGTGGTGTTGGTGGTGATGATCTGTGCTAGTGGTGGTGATTGGTTAAGTAAGTGGTATTGTGACTGTGGCTGCATGTGGTGGTGGTAATTTGAACTTATGATGGTGACTAATGGTGACGATTGGTGATGGTGATGATAGGCGCTGGCGGTGATGATAACGAAAAAAAATACTATATAAAAAAATTATACTGATATGTAGTCATGATATATTTGATGAAACAAGTATATTTCGTGAAATTATATATTACGTATACACCACAAGAAAACCATAAGGAAAAATGTGGGGGGAAAAATACTATCGTGGTAAAATGGCGGGAAATGGCAATGAGTTTTATAAATGCGTCTGATGTTCCTTAATGCTATAAAGAGGACACTTTACACACAGCACAACCATTAAGTGCACCGTCACACCGAATCATTCATTCGTATATAATTACTGCAACACATTACACACCAGCAGACATTTGTACACACGTATCCCCCACGAACGCCCACAGTGCGCACGTAGTCATTCACTTGTTTCAACAATTAATCATTCCTTTTACAGAGATTTTACGATAAGAAAGTCCTTACATCTTAAGAATTAAGAAATCTATCTATCCGTAGAAGCATGAATTAGTTTCTCTATTTGTGTTGATATCAACATATTAAGAATGAAAGATAACAATAAAAAAAGAAAACGACAACCATTTTTTTTTTTTTTGCTGCGTTCGTCTTTTGTTTTATTTCTCCATTTTCTTTCCCCGATGTAAGAGGATAACCGTCATGGAATCTAAAAATGCTCTTTTGTCACTATTATTATTCGTCGAGTGATTGCAAGAAAAAATAAATACATCTTTCGTCTTTATTGTTACGTCTCATTCCGTTGCTATTAAAACTGTAAAATATGTGCTTGTCTATTTTATTTTTTAAACTCTCTCTTAGATTCGAAAAAGTGACTTTAAAAAAATCTAACTTTTCATTCGTGTTTCAATAACGTTTTGTCTATTGTTATCCTATCTATATAATTTTTATAATATAATTATATTAATATAATATAATTATATTATATAATATATATAATATAAATATAATTCGTTTTCGTGACATTTCGTGTATATTAATGAGTGTTTTGTTCAAATTATTTGTGTTCGGTGTTGATTCTATTTGAATTGGATTGAGAAGGAGAGAGAAAGAGAGAGAGAGAGAGAGAGAGAGAGAGAGAGAGAGAGAGAGAGAGAGAGAGAGAGAGAGAGAGAGAGAGAGGGAGAGGAGGGTGGAAGAAGAGGGGGCAACACGCGGAAGAAACAGTAAGGGAGAGAGAGAGAGAGAGAGAGAGAGAGAGAGAGAGAGAGAGAGAGAGAAAGAAATAAAAAGAAAAAGAGAGGAAAAAAAGAATAGAGAGAAAAAAGAGAATAAATGAATAGGAGAGAAAATAAACTTCCTCATTCTCATCCTGCATCACAAACAAATCACAGCAAATGTTAACAAAAACAAAGTCAAACAAAAACATTATTCAGTGTTAGAGCTTTGGGTGGGCTATCAGCTGATCTTACTCTCCCGATTATGATAATGACGTCATGCATATTGATCATAAAAGCCGAGATTGTTTCTCAAAGATAGAGTCATCTGTGAGTTCGACATCCTGTTTATATATATATATATATATATATATATATATATATATATATATATATATATATATATATATATATATATATAGATATATATATAAATATATATATATATATATGTATATATATATATTTTTATCTTTCTTTTTTCTTTTCTTTTGTTTTCTTTTTTTTTTTCTTTCTTTTTTCTTTCTTTTCTTTTTTTTTTTTTCTTACTTTTTTTTCTTCTCTTTTATATATAAACGTATTCTCTCTCTCTCTCTCTCTCTCTCTCTCTCTCTCTCTCTCTCTCTCTCTTTCTTTCTCTCTCTCTTTTCAGGTATACATGAACAAATGTTGATGTATTTATACAGAAAGGCAAGGATACATGCATCCGTCCGCATGAACACATATATGCGTCTATTTACATTTAAATAATTTAATACAAACACGCACAAACATACACTTTTCAAACATCACTCCCCTTAAAGACATACATACACGCACATAAACACATACACACACCACACACACACACACACACACACACACCCCTCCACACACCCACACCCACACACATCACATGTCTAATGATCATGAATCACTAATTCACCTGATCCACTCTTCCACGCACACCCACACTCCACCTACATCAACTCACCCACGCTATGCCTCTCCACTTTTACACCACACTCCACCACGCAACCCACATTCCACAACCTCCACATTCCACACTTCACCCATAGCCATCCACACACACACACTCTACATTCCACCCACTCCACACTCCACACTCCACCCACCCCTCCTACACACTCCACTCCCCCCTCCTAACCCCCCCCCCCCCCCCCCAAAAAAACACAACAACAACACCAACACTCCACTCCACTCCACCACTCCACCTACACTCCACATTCATCCACCTACCAACGATCCACTCACGTGACTTGTTCCGTGGTTCCCTTGGTCCATCCACTGTTACTTTGATCGCTTTGGTTAACGTAGTCATCTGCATGGGGGCGGAGCTGATGATGATTGACAGGTTGAAGCTCTTGCCTGGAGGGGGGAGAGGGGGGGGGGAGAACGTAGATTAGTGGGTTGGTTGACAATTGTGAAAATGATAGTGATAATAATGATGATGATGATGATGATGATGGTAACAATAGTAATAATAATAATAACAATAATAATGATATTAATAATATTAACAATTATAATAACAAATATATTAATAACAATCATGAATATAATAACAGCAATAGAAACAACAATAACAACAGTCATGATAGTGATGATAATAACAATCGTAATGATAATAATAATACTAAGTTATAATAATAATGATAATAATAACAATTATGAATATAATAGCAACAATAAAAACAGTCATGATAGCAATCGTAATAATAACCAACAAAACAAGACTTCAAAACAAACAAACAAAGACTAAAAACCAACAACGACAACGAGACGTGACAGGTCCGACGCGCGGTCAAGTGAGGTCAAATAATTAACTGCTTGTGGTTACTAGACTAGCAATTATCCTGCCATATTCTCTCGACCGGAAAATATATATGGAACTAGGGAAGGGTTACCTATTGATTATTCACACGCACGCACACGCACACGGACACGCACATGAACACGCACACACGCACACGCACGCGCCCTCATCTACGAATTCACAGCTGTTTTGGGGTTGAACGGAGGGGGGAGGGGGTAGGGGGTAATCGGAGGGGTAGGGGGAGGGTGGGTAAGGGTGGATAGGGGGAGGGGGTAGGGTTAGGGTGGGTAGGGGTAGGGTGGATAGGGGGAAGGGGGGAGGTGAGGGGTCAGTTACCTGTCTGTCTTACTTGTGGGTTTTATCTGTTTTTTCTTTGTCATGTTTTTTTTATGTTTATTTGCGAGTTCGAATTTTGGTCGGAATATTTTTATTTGTTTGTTTGTTTTCGAAAAAAGAGTGTGTGGTCGGATGTTGTTGATTGTTTTGTTGCCTAGTTTAGTGTTCTTGTTTGTTTTTGTTTTCACTTCGTTGGGGTAAAAAAAAGGTATTTTGTGGCACAGCTTCATTCTATTAATTCATCTTATTTTTTCATTTTATTTTTCAAAATCATTTAGCGTTTCATAAATTTAACGCTTTGTCTGACCATTCGTTTGTTATGTTTTAATATAAGAATAATTTGTTTTTCATTTTCATCCACCCAACCAATCCTTAACATTATTATGATTATTATCATTGCTATTATAATTGTTATTATCATTATCTTTATCATTACCATTGGTATTATTATCATTATCATAAACATTATCATCATTATCACTAACATTATTACCATAATCATCGCTATCACTATAATCATCATCATTATCATCGCTATCACTATTATCATAATAATCATCATCATTATCATCATCATTCAAAATGTTACTCGAAACACACACAAAAAAAAAAAAAAAAACAAGCAAAAATATTTGTTCCGGTCGCTCCACTTATGATATTCCGTAAACAGTCATATTGTGGTAATGTTTTATTCATAAAACTTCTATGGCTTTTTCATTATTCATTTCTGGCCTTCGTTTTCTCCTTCATTTGCTGCAGCTGTTGTTTTCATCGGTCAAGTGAATGCGTGTGGTGTATATAGAATAATACATCTTAATAATGTTGTATAAATGGAGGGCGGTGGAGATACACTTGATTTAAAAAGGTTGTGGATATGATTAAAATGTGTGTGTGTGTGTGTGTGTGTGTGTGTGTGTGTGTGTGTGTGTGTGTGTGTGTGTGTGTGTGTGTGTATATATATATATATATATACATATATATATATATATATATATATATATATATATATATATATATATATATATATATATATATATATATATATATATGTACATGAATATACATACACGCACGTATATGTATTTATACACATGTTTGTCGAAAAGTATAGGGTTATATTTTTCTTCAGTTCAATGAGGTTATGCAAATTCTACAATAACTTTTATCAATTCGATGGTAATGACACGATAATCCAATTAGAATCATAACTACAGTAATTATCAGTCTATAGTAATAATTGTACCAACATTTTGACGGAACAGTGCCACAAAAAAAAAAAAAAAAAAAAAAAAAAGAATAAAATAAATGTGAACTTTCATTAACAAAATCGTAGGGAAGTTACGGACGGAGAAGGGGTAGGGGGTAGGGGTGGGGGGTAGGGGTGGGGGTAGGGGGTATATGGGGTGATGGATAACAAGGAGGGAAGGATGGAAGGTGGGGAGAGTAGGAGGGGAGGTGAAGGGAAGGGAGGGATGACCTGAAGCCTAGAAAACTTCCTTTGACAGAATTAACACACATCCTGTCCCCTCCTCTACCCTTTCCCCTTTCCCTCTCCCCTCTCCCCTTCCTCTCCCCCTTCCTCTCCCCCACTACAGCCCGTCATTGAAAAAAAATAAATATTTATGGCAATTTAAATAGCCATACACACACGCATGGTATTTCTCCTTTTGTTCTATATTTAATACATTTTCAGTAATTCGAAAATCAGAAAAATAAGAGAAATGAAAACAAAAAATAAACAACAACAATAGATAAAAAGGATAAAAAAAACATGTACAGGGAGAGCGAGCGGGAGAGAGAGAGAGAGAGAGAGAGAGAGAGAGAGAGAGAGAGAGAGAGAGAGAGAGAGAGAGAGAGAGAGAGAGAAAAAAAAAAAAAATAAATAAACATAAGGAGAGAAAGAGAAACAGAAAGAAAAAGCGAAAGAGAAAAGGAAAGAGACCGAGAGAGAGAGAGAGCTCGACCCCAACAAAACAACAAACAACCAAACAAACAGCAGGAGCCCAGCCGACCGTACAATCAATACTGACAATCACCTACCACCTTAATCACTCCGGGCTGATGACTAAACACACAGCTCTTTAAACCATCCCAATTTCACTTCTTTCTCTCTCTCTCTCTCTCTCTCTCTCTCTCTCTCTCTCTCTCTCTCTCTCTCTCTCTCTCTCTCTCTCTCTCTCTCTCTCTCTCTCTCTCTCTCTCTCTCCTCTGTCCTTTCTCCTCTTTTTAATCTCTCTCTGTCTCGGTTTTTCTTTCCCCTCTCCTTTCTCCTCTTTTTAATCTCTCTCTCTCTCTCTGCCTCGGTTTTACCTCTGTCTTTCTCTTCCACTTTCTCTTTTGGGTCGCTTTTATGTCTTTTTCTTCTCCCTTCTTTTTTTCCTTCTTTCTCCTCTCTTCTTGATTATTTTATTTTTCTCTCTCTTTCTCTTGTTTTCGTCTCCTCATTTTGCCTCTTTATTCTTTTTTTCTTGCCTTTCCCCTCCCTTTCTCTCTCTCTCCCCACCCCACCCACATCTACATCCACATCCCTCTCCCCCTCCCCACCCACATCCACATCCCTCTCCCCATCCCCACCCCACTGCCTTCCCTCTCCCCCTCCCCACCCCACTGCCTTCCCTCTCCCCCACCCCACCCACATCCACATCCCTCTCCCACTGCCATCCCTTTTCCCCTCCCCATCCACATCCACATCCCTCTCCCACTGCCATCCCTTTTCCCCACCCCACCCCACCACACTCCTCTCCCCACCCCCTCCCCCCTCCCGAGCCCTACAAGATGGTCGATTGTGACAGCTGAATACCACAATCACATCAGTCTGGTCGCGGTAGTTGCAACACCTGACCACTAACTACCACTAATTATAAAGTTACAGAAGCTACGGCGAGGCGGGGTGGGGGATGGGGTTGGGGGAGGGGTTGGGAAGGGGTTGGGGGAGGGGGGAGGGGTGAGGGGTGAGGGGGGTGAGGGGTCAGTTTGAGCGTCTGAACCACGAAGGCAATTGCCAATGGATCCGATCATATGGTAGTTCATGGCGGTTCATGGCTGGTCTGTGGTTTTGTTATGTTTTTTTTTTTCTTTCTTCTTCTTCTTCTTCTTCTGCTTCTATGTGTCTTTGATTTGTTTTGTTAATCTGTTTTGGTCTCTCTGGGGGTGGGAGGTGGGGTGTGGGGGTGGGGGGGGGCTTTATGTAACCTGGGTAACATGTACACACATATATACACGCACATAGTGGCAAAGAGAGAAAGATAGATAGATAGATAGATAGAGATTGAGATAGATAGAGATAGAGAAAGAGACAGAATTAGAAATAGAGACAGAGATAGATAGATAAATAGAAGATAGATAGATAGATAGGCAGAGAGATAGATAGATGGATAGATAGAGAGAGAGAGAGCGAGAGAGATAGAAAGAGAGAGAGCGAGAGAGAGAAAGGACACACCGCCACAAAGAGGAGGGGGTGAAAGAGAAAGATTAAAATAGAGAATGACACACACGCAGGAGGGACAAGAATGACTCATCCCACAAAAATTCCCCCTAGAATGCATGTCACAGTCTCTCTCTCTCTCTCTCTCTCTCTCTCTCTCTCATTATATATTTCTGTATCTGCTTCTTCCATAAGGAGATCGTTCTGCACCTCCCTTTCTGTCCAGCTCCTTCTCGTCTTTCTCTTTCTCTCCTTTTTTTCCTTCCTCCCTCCCTTCTCCTTCTCTACCGCTCTGTCTTTGTTTCTGTCTATATTTCTGCCTGTCTGTCTGTAAGTCTGTCTCTTCATGCCTACTTTCTGCCCCTCCCCCTCTACCCCCCTTCCAGTCGCATCAACAGCGAGGGAACTTGTGTAGTGAGATAATCATATGGGCAATGGAAGCTGGTAACGGTTAAGCTCCCCTCGTTTTGGTGTCCCCTCGGGTTTCCCTTCTCCCCTCTCCCCTCCCTCTCTCTCTTCTGCCCTAACCCCCCTTTCCCTTCTCTCCTCTCCCCTCCCTCTCTCTTCTGCCCTAACCCCCTTTCCCTTCTCTCCTCTCCCCTCCTTCTCCCTCTTTCTTCTACCCTAACCCCCTTTTCCTTCTCCCTTTCTCCCCTCCCTCCCCTTCACTTCTCCTCTCTTTTCTCCCTTATCCCCTACCCTCTCTCTATTTCCCCCTCTCCCCTCTCCCCTACCCTCTTTCTTTTCCTCCCATCCTTCTCCTTTCCATCCCTCTTCCATCCCCCTTTCCTTCTCCTAGTTTCCCCCCATCCCTTCCTCCCCTCTCCCTCCCCCTTCCCCTTTTCTCTAACTCGGTCCCCTGGGCGGTTTTTCTCCCCCTCCCCATCCCTCCCCACCCTCGTCTCTTCCCCTACTCCCCCTCCCCATCCCTCCTCCCCACCCTCCTCGTCTCTTCCCCCTACTCCCTCCCCTCCCCTTCCCTTCCCACCCTCGTCTCTTCCCTACTCCCTCCCCCCCCTTTCCCTTCCCACCCTCGTCTCTTCCCCTACTCCCCCTCCCCATCCCTCCCCACCCTCGTCTCTTCCCCTACTCCCCCTCCCCATCCCTCCCCACCCTCGTCTCTTCCCCTACTCCCCTCCCCTCCCCTCCCCTCCTCTCCCCTCCCCTTTCGTGCCTGCAGTAGTACTCTAATAAATGGCCGATATTATTTTCTAAGTGGTTTGTGTGTTCTTTATGTTTGAGGGGGAAGGGGAGGGGAGGGGAAGGAGGAGGAGGAGGGGGTGAAGGGGATTGAGGGGACGAGCAAAGGGGTTGATAGGATTGAGGAGGAGGAGATGAGAGGGGGGTGGGGAGGAGGAGGAGGGGTAGAGGTATAGGGGATAAGGGGAGAGGGGGAACTAGGAGGAAGAAGGGGTCGAGAAGGGGAGGGGGATCGGCAGCTGCAGAGAGAGAGAGAGAGAGAGAGAGAGAGAGGGGTGGGGGGGTGGAGAGTGAGGGGAGGCAGTCGGATGCTGAGGGGAAAGGGTTAGAGGAAGGGCGACATCGGAGGCTGAGGGGGAGGAGAGGGGGAGGGATGGAGCGGGGGGCATCAGATTCCGAGAGGGAGAGGGTTGAAGGGGGTGGGGGTGGGGAGAGGAATGGTGTGGGGGTTGGGTGGGGGGGGGGGGCGAGCGTACCTTTCCCTCTGTCATGGCCTCTTTCCCTCGTCTTTTATTGGGGCGACTATGTCATTCATGCACACTGCCATGAATAGTGCATGGTTGGTGAATATGCACAATCTCTCTCTCTCTCTCTCTCTCTCTCTCTCTCTCTCAATATGCACAATCTCTCTCTCTTTCTATTTCATTCTTTATCTATTCTTCATACTTTTGTATTTGTTATCATTTATTTGTTATTTATTGTGATTTCCGCCACTTAGATATTTCTTTCTTTTATTTATTTATTTTTTCAAACATTTATCAAAATATAAACTTCACACGTACATGCACGGTTGGTAAAGACGAAATAAATGTACAGTCTAATGTACATATTTATATTTTCTGTGTAGGTCTGTCAGTCTATGTAGGTAAGGCTTTGTGTGCGTTTTTTTTAAGAATGTACTTATGTACATACATACAGATAAAATGACACACAAGTACAATTATACTCACTCTCATATGCTAACACATACACACACACACACACACACACACACAGACAAGCACATAAACACACACACACATACATACACACACACACGTACACACACACACACACACACACATAAGCACACAAACACACACATACACACAAGCACGCAAGCACACAAACAAACACACACACGCACATAAACACACAACCCAAACCAACAGCGTCGCGCACAAACAAAAGCGCATCAACACAAACAGTAGCAGGCCCCCTACAGACATGTCAACATATATTCATGCACTCATATAAACACACACTCCCTCTTTCCCCTCTTGCGCTCTCTCTCTCTCTCTCTCTCTCTCTCTCTCTCTCTCTCTCTCTCTCTCTCTCTCTCTCTCTCTCTCTCTCTCTCTCTCTCTCTCTCTCTCGCTCTCTCGCTCTCTCGCTCTTGCTCTCTCTCTCGCTCTCTCTCGCTCTCGCTCGCTCTCGCTCTCTCTCTTCTCTCCCATACGGACAGACATCTATCATTTCCTCTCTCTTGAAGCAACCCCTACCCTCCCCCCCCTTCACCCTCATCACCCTGCCACTACCCTCTACCCAGAATACACTACGAGGCGGCGAACCCTCTCTCCCTGGGTCCCCTCTGTTATGGCATTCCTATGTATATATACTCTGTCTGTGTCTCTCTCCCTTCTCATTTATATCTGTCTCACACTGTCTCTGTCTCTCTATTTCTCTTCTTTTCAGTTTCTCTTCTTTCCCTCTTTTTCTTGCACTCTCTCTTTCTCCTTTTCCTTTTTTCATGGTTCTCTTATCTAGCCCTACCCCTCCTCCTCTTCCTCCCTCCCTCTCCTCTCTCTCTCTCTCTCTCTCTCTCTCTCTCTCTCTCTCTCTCTCTCTCTCTCTCTCTCTCTCTCTCTCTCTCTCTCTCTCTCTCTCCCCCTTCAATACAACCCATATAACCCCCAATTCATAATCCATATCAGTGATAATATTCCCCTACCCCCCCCCATCCCCCACCTATAACCTCGTCACGCCTGGCTTCTCGCTGACTATATTAAAGAAGGAAACCCATTTGTCAATTTCTCTAAACCATTTTCCTGTCCCCTTCTTTCTCTCTTTTTCCCCCTCTCTCCCTTATTTCCTCGCCTCTTCCCTCTTTCTTTCTCTCTCTCTCTCTCCTCTCTATCCCCCTTCCCCTTTCTCCCCTTTGTCCTGTCTCTCTATCCCTTCCCCCCTCTCTGTTTTCCTTTCCCCTCATCTCTGTCTCCTTTTCCCCCTCTCTCCCCTCTGTCCCCCCTCTCTATCCATCCCCTCCATCCCCTCTCCCCTATCTCCCATCCCCCATTCCCCTCTCCCCCTTGTCCCCCCTCACTGTCTCCCTTTCCCCTCCCCCCTCTCTCCCCTCCCCTGTCCCCCTTTTCCCCTCGAGTCGAGCGAGTCTCCTTGGTTTAAAAAGAATGCCAGGCCTTCTTATTATGACGGCAGTATGTGTTCATTCTTTGTTCACGATGATAATGCAATGATGATCCTAATGATGATGGTGGTGGTCTTTGGCTTTTCTGTTTTATTTATTATCACTTTATTATCATTATTATCATTATTATTTATTATTGGTTATTATCACCAATAATAACTTCTCTTTTCATTTTCATTTGCTATTCTCTCTCTTCCTCCTCTACTCTCCCTCTACCCCTCTACCCCTCTTCCCTCCCCTCCTTTACTCTCCCTCTTCCTCTCTTCCTTCCTCTTTCCCCTCCTCTCCTCTCTCCTTCCCCTTCCCCTCCTCCTCCTCCTCCTCCTCCTCCTCCTCGTCCTCCTCCTCCTCCTCCTCCTCCTCCTCCTCCTCACCGAGACGGATTCACCCTCTCTCCTGCATGGATATCCTTCGGTCGACCCACCTGTTCTGACGTTTCATATTCCGCCTCCCGTGTGTGTGTGTGTGCGCGTGTGTGTGTGTGCGTGTGTGTGTGTGTGTGTGTGTGTGTGTGTGTGTGTGTGTGTGTGTGTGTGTGTGTGTGTGTGTGTGTGTGAGTGTGTAATATGTAAGTTTTATTTCGTGTGTGTGGGTGTGGGTTGGGGTGGGGGTTGGGGGGAAAGGGTGGGGGATAGAAGGAAGGGGAATTGGGTAGTGTGTGTGTGTGTGTGTGTGTGTGTGTATACGTTCATGCCTTATCCCCAATACACACACCAATCAGCAAAGCATTCCAATCAAAAGCGATTTATTCCTTCTACAATCATATCTTTTGAGTACCAATCATTAACACATTTTTCCCTCGAGATAATAATCCCAATCATTATCTTAACCACGCCCACTGAGCCATTTCTTCGATGCCATCAGCTTTATGTGTGACTTAGAACCCTTTTCTCTCTCTCTCTCTCTCTCTCTCTCTGCCTTTCCCTCTCTCTCTCTCTCTCTCTCTCTCTCTCTCTCTCTCTCTCTCTCTCTCTTTTTCTCTTCCGCTTCCAACCTCTCCCCCTCCCTTTCCCCTTTCTCCCTACCCTCTTCCCGTCCCTTCCCCCTTTCTCACCACTCTCTTCCTCTCCCTTTCCCCATCCTCTCCCCCTCTCTCCCCCCTTCCCTATCCCCTCTCTCCCCCCTTCCCTATCCCCTCTTCCCCTTCCACGTCCCCTCTTGCCTCGTCCCTCCGATTAAAACCCGCCCGCCCTCCATCTCTTCACATCGCGCCCCTAACAGGAAATGAAAATAGATTTGCCTTAAAACGGGGGACTGGATCTGTGGGAAGGGGAGGAGGAGGAGGAGGAGGAGGAGGAGGAGGAGGAGGAGGAGGGGGAGGTGGAGGAGGAATAGGGTGGTGGGAGGAGGAGGAGGAGGAGGAGGAGGAGGAGGTGGAGGAGGAATAGGGTGGTGGGAGGAGGAGGTGGAATAGGAGGGGGGAGGGGGAGGGTGGTGGGAGGAGGGGGAGAAGGGATGAAGGGGAGAAGGGAGAAGGGTGGAGGGGGAGGAGGGGAAGAGAAAGGGGGAGGGGGGAGGAGGAGAAGGGGGGAGGGGGAGGAGGAAGGGAATAGGAAGCGGAGAAAAGGAAAAAGGGGGGGGGGGAAGAGGGGAAGAAATGAGAAGCAAGAAAACAGAAAGAAACAGAAAAAGAAGGGAAAGAGGAGAAGAGGAGAAGAGGAAAAGAAAAAGAGGTTAAGAGAAGAGAACCGAGTAAGAGCCGAGGAGAGAACCGAATAAGGAGAGGGAAGGGCAGAGGGGAGAGAGGGGGGAAGGGGGAAGGGGGTTGGGGAGGGAGGAAAGGGAGCCGAGGAGAGAACCGAATAAGGAGAGGGAAGGGCAGAGGGGAGAGAGAGAGGGAAGGGGGAAGGGGGGGGGGGGGGGGGGGGAGGAAAGGGGAGCGGAGGAGGAAAAAAAAAAAAAAAAGGATCCGTTTTGCTACAGCTCTTTGTGTGTTGTTTGCCCTCGTTGTCGCTCGCTGCCTCCTCGTGTCGGCCGGCCGCGGAGCCGTTCGGAAGCCCGGTCGCGCGCGCTCTTTGATCCCGGGGCCGCGGTAGGGTGGGGGTGGGTGGGGTGAGGGGGGAGAGGGGGTGGGGGTGAGGGGGAGGGGGGAGGCTCGTTCGGCCGGTCCGCGGGTTGTCTCTTCGGGGGGATTTTTTTTTTTTTTTTTGTGGGGGTGGGTAAGGAGGTGACGGGGATGGGGGGGGTAAGGGGTAAGGGGTGGGAAGGAAGGTGGGAGGGGGTGGAGAGAGATCTAGTGAAGGGGTAGGGGAGGGGGCAGAGAAAGAGAGAGAGAGAGAGAGGGGTGGGAGGGGGTGGAGGGAGATGGGGTGGGAGGGTGGGAGGGGGTGGAGACCCTTTTTTTCTCATTGGCTTTCGAAAGTCTGTCATCACCCCCCCTTCTCCCTCCCCACCCCCTCCACCCACACCCCCACACCTCCACCTCCTCCACCCACTCCCTCTGTCCTTCCCTTGCCGATTCATCTATTCATTACACATCTAAAACCCTTGCACGCCTCTTTGCTTCCGCGAAATTAAGAATCACGATTAATCTGCACCTCCTACCCCCCTCCCCCCCTCCCCCTCCCCCTCTCCCATCCCTCATCACCCCCCCACCCTCCATCCCACAAACACACACTCAAACAAACAAACAAACACAAACGAACAAACTCAAAACAACACACCAAACAAACAAACAAACAAACACAAACGAACACAAAGAAACTCAAAACAACATACCAAACAACCAAACAAACAACCTCCCTTCCCCCCACCCCCAACAACCAAACAACCAAACAAACAAACCCCCACCAAAAAAAAAAAAAAAAAAAAAAAAAAAAAAAAAAAAACTAATTACCGCATTTCTTTGATTTCTTTGAACGCAAAGAGAAGGGCGATCGGGCGGCCGCGAGCGACGAGGCACAACCAAGTCCACTTTGAATGATAGATTACTCTTCCAAGCGCCCACTTGTATTGCAACACACACGCCATTGCACTCAAAAGGGGGCGTGGCTACTGGTCTTTGCCCAGTGCTCTTGCAAAGGGAAGTTCTTGGTCGTGTGGTGATGATGGTGATGATGATGGTGATGATGGGTGTGTGGTGATTGCGGGTTATGGTGCTGATTATGGTGATGGTGATGATGATGGGTTGTGTCTGGGTGTGTGTGTGGTGCTTGCGGGTGATGGTGATGATGATGATGATGATGATGGGTGATGATGTTGGGTGATGCTTGGTGTAAGGTGATACTGGTGATATTTGGTTGTGATGCTTGCTTATGATGCTTGATTGTGATGTAGGATGGTGATGCCTATTGTGATGATGTTATAACATCACTGCCATAAAAAAAAACATCATCATCATCATCATCATCACTATCATCACCAATATCATTATCCTCTTCCTCATCCCCATAATCATCACCATCACCACCCAAAAAGTTACAAGAAAAGCAAAACAAAATCCACAAAAAGGCCTATAAGTGATGTAAAATTACCCTTTTATTGCTTAACGAAAAATAATAGGCCTACTTAACCTATGAATCATAAATCCGGTTTTATAGGCCTAGTCTAATAGGATTCTATGCATAGGGATTTATCGTAAGTAACTTTTTGTTTGATATAAAAAGGAGGGATCGTTGTCAAAATAGGAAGGTAGAATGAGAGAGAGAGAGAGAGAGAGAGAGAGAGAGAGAGAGAGAGAGAGAGAGAGAGAGAGAGAGAGAGAGAGAGAGAGAGAGAGGGGGGGGGGATGACATCATCATCAACAGATTTTTTATGAAAAATGATAAGATTAAACATTATAATAGTGATAACAATAATGACTGTACTATTAGTAGGAAAAACAACAACAACAGAAGCATCAACAACAATAATAAAAATAATAATCATCATCAATAACAAAAAATAACAATGCTTCTAATAATAATGAAATGATGATAACAACAATGATAACAATAATGATAATAATGATAATAATAACAACAAGAACCAATACCAATATATTAATAATTTCAAAATCTTCATCAGCTAAAAGCAAAACATAGGCCCCTTCCCCTCTCTTCGCCCCTCCCACCCTCCCCTTCTCCACCCCTTCCCCTCCCCATCCATCCACCCCTTCCCCCTTCCCCCTTCCCCCCTTCCCCTCGTTCATAAGGAAATGGCGTAATAGCAAGAAAAGCGCCGTTATTGATAGTGATTGAGGGGAGCCTGTGTAATGACAGCCGAGGGGAGATCGCCATGGTGAGTAAGGGGTCGGTGGCGTTAACAGGGGTAACGACTGCGATGGTGAAGGAAAGAAGGCTGAGGGGAATGAAGGAGGATGGGTGGGGAGATATGGTGAGGGGGATATGGTGAGGGGGAAGGGTGGGGGGATGGTGGGGAGGGGGGAAGGGAGGGGATACGGTGAGAGGGAAGGGTGGGGAGATGGTGAGGGAAAGGAAGGAGATATAGTGAGGGGAAGGGTGGGGATATGGTGAGGGAAAGGGAGGGGTTATGATGAGGGAAAGGGTGGGGAGATGGTGAGGGAAAGGGAGGGGAGATGGTGAGGGGAAGGGTGGGGAGATGGTGAGAGGATGGGAATGGTATAGTGAGGGGAAAGGAGGGGTTATAGTGAAAGGGAGGGAAAGGTATGACTAGGGGAAAGGGAGAGGGAGGGAAGACAAGAATAGGAAGAAAGAAGAGGAATAAAGAATATAATCAAGATTAGAAATATCATCGTTCAATAACAGTGAATAAGATAGTGAGCGATAGTGACGTAAAAGAAAAAAAAAACGAAAAAATAAGCGAACGACAAGGGTGGTAAGTATAAGAGCAAGATAATCCTTCTCTACGCTTCTCCCCTTTTCTCCCCTCTCCCCTACTCGAATGTATGACCGCTTGGTGGCCCCTTCTTTCCCCTCTCCCCCTCCCCCCTCTCCGGTCCACCTTCCCCCTTATCCTTGCTACCTACCCCCCCCCCACCCCCTCCATCCGCCATATTGAGTCAGAATTTTTTTTCGAAGGGAGAAATAGCGCACACGTTGTAATAACAATTATAATTATTAATATTGATGATGATAATGATAATAATGAAAATAATAATGATAATGATGATAACAAGAACGATAGTATAATATTGATAATGATAGTAATAACAATATCCATTTGTTTCTCCGGTTATAATTCAAAAGACATGTTCTTCTAAATCAAGAGTCAAAAGAAAGAACAATTAAAAAAACAATGACAAGTCTCCCCTCTCCCCCCCCCCCCTTAAAAAAGGGTCGTTATCCGCAAAGCCAAGCCGTCCATCTTCTCCCCCCCTCCCCCCTCCCCCCTCCCTCATTCCCTCTTTATTCTTTGTCTTTCTAATT
>BOPN01002235.1:156322-158822 GCA_017312705.2 Penaeus japonicus
CAATGACAATAATAATAATAATAATGCTAGTATTAATGATAATTATAATATCGATAGCAATAATAATGATAATAATATCAAAGATAATAATAACAATAACAATTAAAATAAGGATAACTACTATAACAATAACGATCAAATTAACAACAATGATAATAACAACAATAACGACCATAACTATAACAAAGATAGCGATAACAATAAAAGTAAAATCTATGAAGATAAACATAAAAACAAAAACAACAACAACAAAGTAAGCACACATCCACACACACACAAAAAAAAAAAACGTAATTTCCAAATCTGGAATGACTCTAACAGCCAAAGTGATTAAACACAATAATAATAACAATGTCGTGTTGTGTAGTGACGTTTGACGGTAACAAACACTATACCTTGCTCATTAGTGATGGTGTGAAAGGCTGCGGGAATAGGGTGACAATGACACAAAAATTAATCTGTCTGAATATATGTCTCTGTTTGTGCGTGTGTGTGTGTGTGTGTGTGTGTGTGTGTGTGTGTGTGTGTGTGTGTGTGTGTGTGTGTGTGTGTGTGTGTGTGTGTGTGTGTGTGTGCGTGTATATGTAAGGGTATATGTGTGTGTATGTGTGAGCGGAAGAGTGGATATGTTTGTGTTTTTGTTGGTTTGTTTTTTTGAGGGGGGGGGGGGAGACTGTATGTTGTGTTTTTTTCGTGTGTGTGTTTTGATATGTTGCCTCGTTCACCATGGACATAATTGTACGTATGTGGTACAAAAAAGGAATAAACTCATACACACTCTTTTTACCTTCCCCCCCCCCCATCCTCCCTGGTTTACAAAATTACGTATTAACTTTCTCCCTCGTTGGATTTGCATAGGGGGTTTTACCTGAATCCGCAAATCAGAGAGGCGAGATTCCTACCATTTCGAGTCTCATAGGAGCGCCTAAAACGTTTCAATAGGCCTTTCTGCGTGAGGGAGGGAGAACCTTAGGGGACGTGGGGGGGGGGGGGGGAGAGAGAGAGGGAGAGAGGATGGGGAGAAGGGGAGAGGATGGGGGAAAAGGGGAGAGGATGGGGAGAGGGAGAAGGGGAGAGGATGGGGAGAGGGAGAAGGAGGGAGAGAGAATGAAAGACGGGAGCGGAATCCTCTGGCGATGTTTGAGGATTTAACGGCCAAGGTGACACACTTTGCCCATATCAATCGGCGTGCGGCTCCCCCATCAATCTCTGGCGCAGTTGACAACCCTCGACGAGCGGCCAGAGGGGAGGTAGAAGAAGGCCCTCAACGCTAAGCCGACGTAGTGGACTCTTTCCCCCTCCCCCCCTTAATGCCATCGAAGTTTGGCCCTCCTACGATACAACTTCTCACTTCTTCTTCGCCTCCGCCTCGGCCTCCAACTTAACACGGGTTTTGGGTCAAGGTACACTGGTCGAGTCGTGTTGACAAACGTCAATCTGGCCTCCGATTGACAACTTGCCCCTCGGCCCCCTTCGGCCCCCTTCGGCTTCTGTGTTGGGCGACGCGTCCCCTCGCTTTTCCCCCTCGCTGACGCCGCGTTCACACATCCCTCAGGACCTCTCCGCCAGAGAAAGCACCTGGTCAAAACCACGCAACTTCCCCCCCACTTTCCCCTTCCTCTCCCTTTCCCCTGCCACTCTTGCACTGCATCAATCACTCGGAAAACTCCTCAATGGATGAATCACTTCTCGCCCCGAAAGGACGGCCGTGAACCTTGTCCATCATCGCGGCGGAGGAGTTTATCACGACGCGCACTAAAGCACACTATAAAGACCGATAAAGAAGCGACGACCCTCGTGTGAAGGATGACCTACGCCTTCCAGACGTCTTCAAGGGGTTCCTTCTCCACCACAGACGTTGACGAAAATATATGACTCAAGGAGCGTGAGAGGGAGAGAGAGACAGACAGAGAACGAGAGAGAGAGAGAGAGAGAGAGAGAGAGAGAGAGAGAGAGAGAGAGAGAGAGAGAGAGAGAGAGAGAGAGAGAGAGAGAAAGTTCCGACCCTTCCCGATATCTCACAAAACGGAGGGACCGCATGCCTATCAAAATACTTGTCTTTCCTCGGGTCTTCCTTGGAGAGCCCTTTAATGACGAGCGGCGCCGATGGCTCTCGGGTCTCAAGAGAACCCTTCTCGCGACCTCCTCAGGGAACCGAGCTTAATTGACTCTGCCACACCACTGATTGGCGATTCGGATGTGCGTGAAATCTGACACAACGACAAGCCAAGGAGAAACGGAAGGGCGACTCACCTCTGCCTGACCTGCCGACGAAGCGGAGGTCGTTGAACTTGGCGACCTGGTTCTTCATGACGGCCGAGTTGTTGCGCAGTTCGCCGCAGAAGTTCTCGTCGTTGCCGGCGCGCACGGTGACGATGGTGCCGTCCTTGACGTCGTCGAGCGCCACCACCTTGAAGGACATGGGCAGGGACTTGTTGGAGCGCCAGTGGTTGGGCAGCGCCGTGCACAGGATGTTCGGCGCGCCCGTCTTCACCAGTTC
>BOPN01002235.1:168822-173822 GCA_017312705.2 Penaeus japonicus
ACCTCATTATCATTATTATTATTGTTATTACTATTATCATTATTGCTATCATTATTATCCTTATCATTGTTATCCTCATTATTATCATCATTATCAACGTTATCATTCACATTGTTATCACCATTATCATTTTGTTATTTGTTCTCATCATTATCATTATCCCCATTGACATTGTTATCACAACTATTACTGTGACTATCACTACTACTAAAATAACTATCATCATTGTTATAATCATCAATATCATTATTATATCACTATCATTATCAATATCCATAAGGCGTCGGTAAAGCGTTGCAACGATTAGCAACAGTGACGCCGCCGAGCCAAGCCAGCGTTGGACACCCTGACGCGGAGGACGAGAAAAGGGGACGTTATTTTTATTTGTTTGTTGTTTCACTACAGAGGACTGCTATCTTATCAACGAGCATGCAATGATATGTTGCAAAGTTCGCATACCGAAGGGGAGGGGGAGGGAAGAGGAGAGGAGGAAGGAAGGATGTGGGTGGGAGGGGAGTTGGAGGGGGGAGGGGCTGGGAGAGAAGGGGGGAGGGGCTGGGAGAGGTGGGGGGAGGGGGAGGGGCTAGGAGAGGAAGGGGGAGGGGGGAGGGGGAGGGGTGAGGGGATAGAAGAGGGGAGAGGAGGCGAGAAGGTAGTAGGGGATGGGGGGAGAGGAGTAGGGGGAGGGAGGAAGAGGTAGAGCGAGGGGGAGAGGGGAAAAGTGGTGGAAGAGGAGAGAGGGGAAGGGGAGAAGGGGTTGGGAGTCGGAAAGAGGTGGAAGGGGGTGGAGAGAAGAGGGTAATGGGGAGAGGGGAGAGTGGGTGGAAGAGCATGGGAGGGGGCGATGAGAAGGGAAGGGAGAGGGGAGGGGGGAAGGGGATGGAATGGGGAGAAGCGAGGAATTTGAAGAGGGGAGAGGGGAAGGGAGAAGAAGAGGGGAGAGGGGAAGGGGAAGAGAAGGTAGAGGGGATTAGTTAGATCAGAGGGGAGAGGGGAAGGGAGAAGAAGAGGGGAGAGGGGTGAGGGGTGAGGCGGATGGAAGAGGGAAGTGAGAAGTGGGAGAAGAGGGAAAATAGAAGAAGAAATGGGAGAGGTTTGAGGGGGGAGAGGGTTATGTTGAGAGAGGAGGAGAGAGAGAGAGATAGGGGGAAGGAGAAAGGGGGGAGGAGAAATTAACGGGGAGAAGAGAAGGGGAATATAGAGAGTTGAAAATGGGTAGAAGAGATGGGAAAAGAAGGGATATGTTGGAAGAAGAAGAGAGAATAGAGGAAGGAATAGAAAAGGAAAGAAAAAAAAAAAGACAGGGGAAAGACGAGAAGTAATAGACAGAGAGAGAGAGAGAGAGGGAAGTGAGTAAAAGAGGGGGTATATGACATGTGGTAGAGAGAGGGAGAGAGAGAGAGAGAGAGAGAGAGAGAGAGAGAGAGAGAGAGAGAGAGAGAGAGAAGGAGCAGAGGTTGAGAGAGGAAAGAAAGAGAGGAAGAGGGCGAGAAGGAAGAGAGAAGAGAGAGGGATAGGTGGAGAGAGGGGGAGGAAAAAGGGGGAGCAGAGAAGTGGAGGCGAGAGGGAGAGGGTAAAAGGGGGATAGAGGGACGGCGAGGAGAGAGGGAGAATGGATATGAAGTGAAAGAGGAGAGAGAGAGATTAAAAAGTGAGGGTTAGGAGAGAGAGGGAGTAGAAAGGGAAAGAGAGAGGAAAATGTAAGGGGAGAGAGAGTGGGGAAGGAAGAGGGGAAAGAGAGAGGAAGGAGTGGGAGGAAAGAGAGAAAGAGGGGGGAGGAGAGAGGGTGGGTGGAAGAGCAGCTACATTCCCCTTGGTATTAGCGAAAAATCGCTCAGGTTTAGCGCATGTGCATTATGGGAGCCAAGTGGAGGGGGGAGGGAGAGGGAGAAGGGACAGGGGGAAGGGGGTAGGGGGGAAATGGATAGGGGGGCAGGAGGGAGAGAGAGAGAGCGAGAGAGAGAGAGAGAGAGAGAGAGAGAGAGAGAGAGAGAGAGAGAGAGAGAGAGAGAGAGAGAGAGAGAGAGAGAGAGAGAGAGAGAGAGAGAGAGAGAGAGAGAGAGAGAGAGAGAGAGAGAGAGAGAATGAGAGAGAGAGAGTTAGAGATAGATAGATAGATAGATCGATATATATATATATATAGATAGATAGATAGATACATATATAGATAGATAGATAGAGAGAGAGAGAGAGAGAGATAGATAGAGAGAGAGGTAGAAAGAGAGAAAGAGAGAGAGAGAGAGAGAGAGAGAGAGAGAGAGAGAGAGAGAGAGAGAGAGAGAGAGAGAGAGAGAGAGAGAGAGAGAGAGAGAGGGGGGGAGAGAGAGAGAGAGAGAGAGAGAGAGAGAGAGAGAGAGAGAGAGAGAGAGAGAGAGAGAGAGAGAGAGAAAAGGAGTTAGAGAGAGAGATAGATAGATAGATAGAGATAGATAGATAGAGAGAGAGAGAAAGAGAAAGAGAGAGGAGTTAGAGATAGATAGATAGATAGAGAGAGAGAGATAGAGAGAGAGAAGGACATTTATTATCTTTCATTTCATTATTGATCAATGCATTAATGGCATGATTCATGTATCAGCCATTTACTAGCCTCTTTATTTATTCATTTGTTTGTTTATCCGCTGTCATTGTCATCGGCATTATGTTATCATCAGTATCATTATTTATTTCTCTACTACTACTACTACAGCTGTTGTTATCGTTATTACTGTTGTTATCGTAATTATCATTATTATCGTCTCTGTCATTATTCGTTTTCTTTAATCATTTTTTCAGTCCTTCTGTGTCTTTTTCTTTTTCTTTCTCCTCTCACTTTGTCTGTTTGTTTTTCTTCTCTCTCTTTCTCTCTTCCCCCCCACCCCCCTTCCTCTCTCTCTGTCTTTCTCTCTCTCTCTGTCTCTCTCTCTCTCTCTCTCTCTCTCTCTCTCTCTCTCTCTCTCCCTACTTCTCCTTCCCTCCCCCCCTCTCCTTCTCTTTCTCACTCTCTCTCTCCGTCTCTCATTCTCTCTCTCTTTCTCTCTGTATCTGCACGCGCGTGTATACTAAAGTTTCAAAGGTTTAGCAAATAATGATAATAATAATAATGATAATAGTAATAATGAAATAGACAACAACTACAACATGACAAAAATCCCGAACAAAAACAATCTTCAGCAACAAAAACAACAAAACTAATCTACAAAAGCAATAACAAAACCAATCTCTAGAAACAACAAAAACAATCCCCAGCAACATCAACAACAAACATCCCAACGGAAACAAAAACAATAAGCATCACCAACAACAACTACAACAGCAACAAAACACCCCCAACAACCACAACAACAACAAAAACACCCCCAAACAACCACAACAACAACAACAATACCCCCAACAACAAACATCCCCAACTACCACAACCTCCCTCCACCACCACCACAACAACAACAATACCCCCAACAACCACAACAACAACAACCACCCCCAATTACCACAACCACCCCACCCCCACCCACCGCCCCACCCACCCCCGTCCTGCCTCCGAGCGCCGCCCATGGCCGTCCCCCTCTTGCGAGACGCCGCGAGCCAACTGGGTTTTTTAATTATTAACTTGGCCAAGATGCGGCTTTGAGATCGATGCGGAATTAGGGCTAAATGTTAAACGCAACTTAATCAGGAAAGTTCAAGTCGATAGTCTGATCTTTGGATTTTTCTTTCTTTTTTTTTCTTTAATCTTTCCCCGGTCGTTATTTCGCGCCTTTTTTTTTGGACGGGGTTGGGTTGGGTTGGGTTGGGAGGATGGGAAGGGGGAGGTGGGGGGGGGGGTTAGGGGGAGGGTTAGGGGGCGGGGGAGGATACTTTGGGTTAAGGTCTTCGTTTTTTTTATTTTTTATTTTATTTATTTTTTTTATTACAATATGATAATGACAATAATGACAATAATGATAATGACAATAGCAATTAAAAAGAAAATCCATTTGTTTGACTTAAAAAAACAAACAGAAAACAAATAAAACACATCTGTTATCATTCACTCATGAGATTTCATAATTGCTTTATTTTTTCAGCACCGAATGCAACATATTGCACGAAATGCCCATAGCAACCACATGCGTGCAATGTCACAATCATCAGCTGTTCGCTACGACTAATAATTATCTTTCTCCTTTGCTCTTCCCCTCTTTCTTTCTCTTTCTCTCTCCTCTCTCTTTTGGTCTCTTTTCTCACCCCCTCCCCTTTTCTCTATTAGCCTCCCTCTTTCTTTCATTATCTGTCTGTCTGCCTTTCTCACTCTCTCTATTTATCTTATTCTTTTCTCTCTCTCTCTCTCTCTCTCTCTCTCTCTCTCTCTCTCTCTCTCTCTCTCTCTCTCTCTCTCTCTCTCTCTTTCCCTTGCCCTTTTTTATTATTTCCACCCTTTCCCCTCTCTCTTTTCTCCAATTGCTTTCCCTCTTATGCCTCCCCCGCCCCTCTCTCTCTCTCCTACTCTCCTATCCACTCGCCTTCCCCTTTCCTCTCTCTCTCTTTCCCTCCATCCTTCCTTCTAACTCTCTCTCTTTCCCTCCCTCCTTCCCTCTAACTCTCTCACTTTCTCCCTCTCTTCCTCCCATTCTCCCCTCCTTCTTTTTTTCCCTCCTTCTCTCTCACTCTCACTCTATCTCTCTTCCTCCAATCCTCCTCCTCCATCTCTCTCTCTCCCTCCTTCCTTTTCACTCTCTCTCTCTCTCTCCCTCCTTCCCTTTCACTCTCTCTCTCTCTCTCTTTCTCTCCCTCTCTCTCTCTTTCTCTCTTTCCACTCTCCCCTCCCCTCGCCCTCCCCTTTCCTCCCCTCTTTCACATCAATGCGCCTCAATAGCTTCTTCATTTATGCTAAGGTAACATTCTCTGGCCAAGCGTTCCCTCCTTTGTCTCGTGGAGCCTTCGGAATCACACGCACACACGTACGGACATACACGCTTGTACATACGGACATACACACATGCACGTACGGACATACACACTTGTACATACGGACATACTTGTGC
>BOPN01002235.1:198822-201322 GCA_017312705.2 Penaeus japonicus
TCCCTCGGCCTGTCGTGTGGATTCTAGATTCCCTGAACGCCTCCTCTGCTGTCCCTCGGCCTGTCGTGTGGATTCTAGATTCCCTCGGGACCGCCCTCCCTCTGCTGTCCCTCGGCCTGTCGTGTGGATTCTAGATTCCCTCGGGACCGCCCTCCCTCTGCTGTCCCTCGGCCTGTCAGCCTGTCGTGTGGATTCTAGATTCCCTCGGGACCGCCCTCCCTCTGCTGTCCCTCGGCCTGTCGTGTGGATTCTAGATTCCCTCGGGACCGCCCTCCCTCTGCTGTCCGTCGGCCTGTCGTGTGGATTCTAGATTCCCTCGGGACCGCCTCTCCTCTGCTGTCCCTCGGCTTCTCTTCCGTCGTGTGGATTCTAGATTCCCTCGGGACCGCCCTCCCTCTGCTGTCCCTCGGCCTGTCGTGTGGATTCTAGATTCCCTCGGGACCGCCCTCCCTCTGCTGTCCCTCGGCCTGTCGTGTGGATTCTAGATTCCCTCGGGACCGCCCTCCCTCTGCTGTCCCTCGGCCTGTCGTGTGGATTCTAGATTCCCTCGGGACCGCTCCTCCCCCTCTGCTGTCCCTCGGCCTGTCGTGTGGATTCTAGATTCCCTCGGGACCGCCCTCCCTCTGCTGTCCCTCGGCCTGTCGTGTGGATTCTAGATCTCTCGGGACCGCCCTCCCTCTGCTGTCCCTCGGCCTGTCGTGTGGATTCTAGATTCCCTCGGGACCGCCCTCCCTCTGCTGTCCCTCGGTTCGTCGTGGATTCTAGATTCCCTCGGGACCGCCCTCCCTCTGCTGTCCCTCGGCCTGTCGTGTGGATTCTAGATTCCCTCGGGACCGCCCTCCCTCTGCTGTCCCTCGGCCTGTCGTGTGGATTCTAGATTTCTCGGGACCGCCCCTCCCTCTTGCTGTCCCTCGGCCTGTCGTGTGGATTTGTAGATTCCTCGGGACCGCCCTCCCTCTGCTGTCCCTCGGCTCGTCGTGTGGATTCTAGGATTCCCCTCGGGACCACCTCCTCTTGCTGTCCCTCGGCCTGTCGTGTGGATTCTAGATTCCCTCGGGACCGCCCTCCCTCTGCTGTCCCTCGGCCTGTCGTGTGGATTCTAGATTCCCTCGGGACCGCCCTCCCTCTGCTGTCCCTCGGCCTGTCGTGTGGATTCTAGATTCCCTCGGGACCGCCCTCCCTCTGCTGTCCCTCGGCCTGTCGTGTGGATTCTAGATTCCCTCGGGACCGTTTCTCCTCTGCTGTCCCTCGGCCTGTCGTGTGGATTCTAGATTCCCTCGGGACCGCCCCTCCTCTGCTGTCCCCTCGGCCCGTCGTGTGATTCTAGATTCCCTCGGGACCGCTCTCCCTCTTCTGTCCCTCGGCCTGTCGTGTGGATTCTAGATTCCCTGGGACCGCCTCCTCTGCTGTCCCTCGGCCTGTCGTGTGGATTCTAGATTCCCTCGGGACCGCCCTCCCTCTGCTGTCCCTCGGCCTGTCGTGTGGATTCTAGATTCCCTCGGGACCGCCCTCCCTCTGCTGTCCCTCGGCCTGTCGTGTGGATTCTAGATTCCTCGCCCTCCCCTCTAGCGTCCGTCGGCCTGTCGTGTGGATTCTAGATTCACTCGGGACCGCTCTCCCTCTTCTGTCCCTCGGCCTGTCGTGTGGATTCTAGATTCCCTCGGGACCGCCCTCCCTCTGCTGTCCCTCGGCCTGTCGTGTGGATTCTAGATTCACTCTCGCATCGCCCTCCTCTGCTGTCCCTCGGCCTGTCGTGTGGATTCTAGATTCCCTCGGGACCGCCCTCCCTCTGCTGTCCCTCGGCCTGTCGTGTGGATTCTAGATTCCCTCGGGACCGCCCTCCCTCTGCTGTCCCTCGGCCTGTCGTGTGGATTCTAGATTCCCTCGGGACCGCCCTCCCTCTGCTGTCCCTCGGCCTGTCGTGTGGATTCTAGATTCACTCGGGACCGCTCTCCCTCTTCTGTCCCTCGGCCTGTCGTGTGACTTCCTAGGATTCCCTCGGGACCGCCCTCCCTCTGCTGTCCCTCGGCCTGTCGTGTGGATTCTAGATTCCCTCGGGACCGCCCTCCCTCTGCTGTCCCTCGGCCTGTCGTGTGGATTCTAGATTCCCTCGGGACCGCTCTCCCTCTTCTGTCCTCGGCCTTGTCGTGTGGATTCTAGATTCCCTCGGGACCGCCCTCCCTCTGCTGTCCGTCGGCCTGTCGTGTGGATTCTAGATTCCCTCGGGACCGCCTCCTCTGCTGTCCCTCGGCCTGTCGTGTGGATTCTAGATTCCCTCGGGACCGCCCTCCCTCTGCTGTCCCTCGGCCTGTCGTGTGGATTCTAGATTCCCTCGGGACCGCCCTCCCTCTGCTGTCCCTCGGCCTGTCGTGTGGATTCTAGATTCCCTCGGGACCGCCCTCCCTCTGCTGTCCCTCGGCCTGTCGTGTGGATTCTAGATTCCCTCGGGACCGCCCTCCCTCTGCTGTCCCTCGGCCTGTCGTGTGGATTCTAGATTCCC
>BOPN01002235.1:221322-223889 GCA_017312705.2 Penaeus japonicus
TCTTTCTCTCTCTCTCTCTCTCTCTCTCTCTCTCTTTCTCTCTCTCTCTCTCTTTCTCTCTCTCTCTTTCTCTGTCATTCTTTCTCTGTCTCTCTCTTTCTCTATTACTCTCTCCCCCCCTTTTCTCTCTTGCTTTGTCTGTTTGTATGTATGTTTGTTTAGCTCCTTTTTTCGCTCTCTTCTTCCTCCTACCTATCCCTCCCTTTCCCCTCATCTATATACCCTCTTTCTCCTATCTCCTTCCTCCTCTTTACTCCATATATTCCTTCTTCCGACTCCCTCTTTCTGTCAATCTTCCTCCTTCCCTTCCTACTCCGTCTCCCCCCATTTACCTTCTATCCTCCTCCTCCCTCTTCTATCCTCCTCCTCCCTCTTCTATCCTCCCCCGCACTTTTTTCTGCTTCCTCCTCTCCTGTCCTCCCTTTTATTCCCTCCCCACCCCCTCCCCCTCCTCCTCTCTCTTCCCTCTACCCTCTTTTTTTCCATTTCTCCTCTGTCCTCCCTTTCCTCCTCCCCTCCCCATCCCCCTGCTCCTCCCCTTTTCCCTTCCCTTCCTCCTCCCTCATCCCCCTCCCCTCTTTTTTTCCATTTCTTCCTCCTCTGTCCTCCCTTTCCCCCTCCCCTCCCCCTCCCCCTCCTCCTGCTCCTCCCCCTCCCCCTTCCCTTCCTCCCCCTTCCCCTACCCTTCCTCCTCCCACCCCCTCTCCCCCCCACACATACACTGAACTTGGGGCCAAATATAACAAGAGGGCAACATGACAGTAAGTGTTCATCATGCAATATAAGGTCGCGATGACGCTATCAACATCCGCCTCGCTTTTGCTCCATTCTATACAATTACAAAGATGATAGAACCGTTTTCGTGTGCGTGTATGAATGCGCATGTACGTATTTTTTTTTCTTTCTCTCTCTCTCTTTCTCTTCAGCTTTTTAATGATTATTCTCCCGGGAAGCAAGGGACATCAAGTTGAAAAGCCGTTCGCATAAGCACAGCCGGTTGTATGAACGATCTTTCTCTAATCATACTAAGAGGATTACCATTCAACTGACATGAAAGCCTTTTGATAGACGAGGGTAAACGCTGTGCACACTCAAGGCCAGGTTTACAGGTGTACACAGGTAGCCACTAGAGTGTATGTATATATATTTATATATATATATATATATCACTGGAATGTGACATGTACATAGCCATGTTTAAAAATGAAATGTATATAAAACACAGGTAAGCGAAGTTGCTTTTCTTTATGGTATTAGTCAGTCGATAATCACACTTCACTCGAGCATGAAAAGATAGATAGATAGATAGAGAGAGAGAGAGAGAGAGAAGGAGAGAGAGAGAGAGAGAGAGAGAGAGAGAGAGAGAGAGAGAGAGAGAGAGAGAGAGAGAGAGAGAGAGAGAGAGAGAAAGAAAGAAAGAGAAAGAGAGATCGAAGGAGAGAGAGAGAGAGAGAGAGTGAGAGAGAGAGAAAGAGTGAGAGAGAGAAAGAGAAAGAGAGAGAGAGAGAATAAAGGAAAGAGATGGAAAGATGATACGGTTTCGAAATGATTATGTCTTTCTCGTTTTCAGTAATATTGGATATTTGAAAGATGAATGATTGAATGCTTAATAGGCGAAGCATAGTATTTAGATGGAAAGAGGTGCAGAAACTCTAAGGGAAATCCTCGTAATATTTAAGTATCTCGAGCTGCAAGGGCGGCGCACGTGCTTAGTATTGGTAGCTTTATTCATATCATTCATCACCTGTTATATTCACTTATTCCTTTATTAATGTTTTCGAGTCGTTAAAAAAACGACTGATATCATTTAATACCCTTTCTATATCATTTGATATAATCTTGATTTACTTGTATCTCTTCTTTTCTTGATATCTGAAGAGCAAGGGAATGTGAAGATTATTTCACTAGAATCATTATAACAAACAAATCGAGGAAACGGATTCAGGAGCCGAAAAAAAAGAAAAAAAAGAAAAGAAACAAACAAACCAAATAAGATCAACATTTAACACTTCTTCGTTTTTTGTTTTTTTTCTCTTCGTCTTCTTGTTCTTCTTTTTCCTCTTCGTTTTCTTCATCCTCCTCCTCTCTGCCTCTTTCATCCTCATCTTCATCAAAGTTCCTCCTCCCCTCTTTCCTTCTCTCCCTGTCTCCTTCTCTTCTTTTTTCTCCATTCCCACTATTATCCTCTTCACTTTTCCTTCACTCTTTCATTCCATTCTCTCCCTCTTTCCTCATTCTCCTTCTTTCCCTTTCACTCCCTCTTCGTCCTCCCCTGCCTCTTTCTCTCCCTCTTTCCTCCTCCTTCTTTCCTTCTCTCCCTCTGTCTTTCTCCTCCTCTCCTACCTTTTTCTCTCTCTCTTTCCGTCACTTCCTCTCTCCCCCTCCTCCTTCGTTTCTTCTCTCCTTCCCTCTCTCTCTCCTTCTCCTCCTTCTTTCCCTCTCTCCCTATTTCCTCCCTCTCCTTCTCCTCCTTCCCTCTTTCCGCATCTCCCTCTCCCCTCCTCCTACCCTCCTTCCCTTCTTTCCCTGTTTCCTCACCCATCCCCCATCCCCCTTCCCCCTTCCCC
>BOPN01002236.1:0-7500 GCA_017312705.2 Penaeus japonicus
TGTGCGTGTGCGTGTGCGTGTGCGTGTGCGTGTGTGTGTGTGTATGTGTGTGCGTGTGTATATATATATATATATATATATATATATATATATATATATATATGTATACATGTATGTATATATGGATTATGCATGTATGTATATATGTATTATGCATGTATGTATGTATATATGTATGTATATATGTATGTATGTATGTGTGTGTATATGTGTATATATGTATATATACATATATACGCACACAAATACGCACATACTTACACACACATACATATATATATATATATATATATATATATATATATATATATATATATATATATATATATATATATATGTGTGTAAGTATGTGCGTATATGTGTGCGTATAGATGCATGTGCGTGTGAACGTGAAGTGTAGTTAATGGGGGAGCCGGGCGGAGAGCATTCAAAAAGGAAAAAAGCTTCTCTCCTGAAAACCAGATGAGTCGGCTTTTTCGTTTTAATTTTATACTTCATTTTCCCGCTTGCACAAGCCACATAAAATCTGCAATCGAAATCTGAATCATCGCGTGAGTCTCCCCCCCCCCCCCCCCCCCCGTTATCCTTACCCTGTCGTTACTGTCATCCCGTCCATCGAAACCGTCAAGATTCACATTGCCATTTGAGACCATAATCCAATACCAAATACAACAAAATGAAATAACACAAAATTACAATAAGTATAAAAACAAATTCGGCGGTCGATTTCAAACAGACAAATAATCGAGCAGCCTCTGGCGGTAGCCGCGGAAAGTCTGATATTAACTTTTTTTTTCTTCCTTTTTAAGAGTCACCGCCTCGTTACAACATCGACTCCGGGAGCACTAAAGCGGGCGGATCGATTTTCTGATTTCTTATTCTGCAAGCTAAATATTAAACATCACAGACACACTGCAGTTTCCGTTACGAAGCACAATCGACGCTTCTCGCTCCCGCTCAAGGGCGGAAATGCCGTCTCGGGAGATCCTTCACAAGACCGGAGAAGTAAAGCAAATGTATACAGTTATCTACTTATCGCCTCCTTCGTTAGATAGCGAGTGACAAAATCGCGGCCGCTGAAGAGGCTAGCAAGCTGGCCGGCCACCTACCTTGTACAGCTGTGACGTGGCGGAGGGCCAGCGTACAGGCAGGCTGGCCTCCGAAGAACGCCATGCCACTGCCATACTGTACGTCGGTATCAAACATAGCAGAGGTGGAGAGGGAGAAGGAGGGGATGTGGGGGGGGGGCGAAAGAGAGAGAGGGAGAGGGAGAGGGAGGAGGAGAGGGAGAGGATTTATATATTAGACACACGAGAGACATATTGCTATCTTGCGGTAAAGTTATGTTCTTCACAGTTTTGTAACCAATGAGGAATCAGAAGAGAAAATGGTAACCCTTTTGACAACAGATGGTAAGCGTATTGAAACAAAAGAGGGTAGAACTACTGCATAGATAGCAAAATAAGGAAATTAGAGAGAGAGAGAGAGAGAGAGAGAGAAGGGTGGGGGGAGAGGGTGGCCCAACCTGCTCATCTCCCCCTCCTGCCTCAGCAAGAAATCATTCCCGCGACATGGAATTCCCACACCTGGGCGAGAGGTGGGAAGTTTACATTGCACAAAAGGATTCCCCGAGTAATGGTATAGCATGATCATCTGCCTGGCTCATCGTCCTCCTCCTCCTCCCCTACCTCCTTGTTTTTCTTCCTACTCTTTGGGACGAGACGTGTTCTCTATCAACATTACTCTGGTAGTCTCCCAGCAAAGGAGCCCCCCACCCCCTATACCCCAAGTAATTCAAGAGTCCCCGCAGCCTGCCAGCAGCAATGCCATTCGCCAAAGCACGCGTGCAACGAGCGAACGTACATTCTTGCTCCAGTGCAACTCTGCAAACAGCAACAGGTTCCCATATGCCTTCTCTACAAACTATGACTCACCAGTCTTCACCTTCGAAAAGCACGACACAGACATTTTACATCCTCCATCGCGCCCTGGCGGCCACATAACTCAGCCAAGCGAGGCGGGGAAATCCTTCCGAGCTGTGCAACAAGTCGCGTCGGCTCTCACTTGCGACTTCCCTGGCCACAGGACGCGAACGCAGCTGTGGCACCTATCGCGGAAAGGGAGGGGGAGGGAATCGCTGCGAAAGACCAGCCATAACGCCGAGATGAGTATTTCTCCTGCGTTACTCCGGCTTAGGATTTGTAGGCCATGCTTAGCGCACACGCCCTGGCACCGGCGGATTTCGGTCCAACGCGCGATCACTGTCTGCGGATGGTTTATTTGGAAACCTAAGATCCGCTTCAAGAGATGAAATCGGAAGCTACAGTGACAATGGCAGCGCAAAAGACTCGTCCCGTGTTCGTCTCCTAATAAGGCAAGGTAAAGCAGAAAGCGCATTTACTCTACCAGGCCCCTCCCTTCCCTATCCTTTCATAGCAAGCAAGTTATCGACGATTAATATAAAGTTACGGTGAGCTCCCCCAATACTCGGCAGGATTTGTTCACCGTCTAAGGCAACGGAGCAGGCCTCTTCCTCAGCCCCCGGTCTCCCCTTCCCCCAGGATTCGAGGAATTCCTCCAAAACGCAAGAGACGACAAACGCGCTGCTGCGTCTCCGTATATCCACGAGAGAGAACTGCACAGGTTCAACCTTGTGATACTCTTTCGGCGATACAGCGAGTCAGATTTCAGAGCGAAGTCGCATCGTACCGCTGCACGGTTACATGAAAATAATGTTAAAATTATAGAAAGAAAAATACAAGCAGTGATTCTTACCTGACTGTCTCTGGATGACCCGGAATGGTTCGTATCTATGATCTGACTCGCATACAAATCCAGGATTCCTCTCAACCACAGAACGCAGCACATAAACCAGTGTGGGCAACGAAGCAGACCAATTCAGCAGAAACAGGCAAAAACTTTCCTTGCGTTCAATGTGACAACACCAGCGTGACACGGCCTAGTTCGCTCACAACACAACAGTTTAAAAATAAAATGTAAAGAACGCGGGCCTTTCAGCACTGTGGCGGCGGTGGCGACAGGCTTCTGAGAGCGCGCGAGGACGTGACCGCTCTACTCACTGCCTCACGGGGAACTGGTGGCGCGCCGCCCCCAGGCCCCCGCTCTCCAACACCCGACACTCATGCCATCGCCACTACCACAACAAACAGCACGCACTTATACACGCACACACAAACGCGTGCGCGCATGCTATGGGAAAATTTAAACAACCGATGCATGTTTTACTTTGCAGTGGACTTGCAGGAGAAACTGCGACCGAACCTCTCATGTTTTAAAATCGGATAATAGAAGGCACAAGTGTACAACGTTGGCCAACATGCAATAACCAACCACACTCGCCGCCTCGTCCTCCACCTCCGCCTCTTCTTCCCGCTCTCACCTGTTCCTCTCCTTCCTCAAGTCTTTTCCCTGTCTATTCACATCCCTCCTTCCCTCTCGCGCATTTTCTTTCATTCCCTCTTAATTTCTTCACTTTTCCTTCGAGACGACGGCATTCCGCCACACGAGAGAGGGAGAGGGATTTCCCCCTCCCCGGGATGATCAAGGGATTCCTGAGTCACGCTGGCTGGAGGCAGGGGTGGGGGCCTGAGTGGAGAGGAGGGAAGGGGTAGGGGAGGGGGAAAGGCAGGAGGAAGACATGGTAGAGGCCGAAAGAAGATAGGTGTCTCGACGGTGTTCCAGACGCCTGGGACTAATCATGAAAGAACACCCCTAGCGGTTTCGTCATTGCGGTGCTGTTATCCAAAACTTTATTACTTGTATCTTCTCGATGGTAGGGGAAGGTGGATATGAGGACGGAAGGACGGAGGAAGGGAGAGGAGGAGGGAGGGAGAGGAAGAGAGAGGGAGAGGAGAGAGCGGAGGAGAGAGGGAGAGGAGAGAGAGAGAGAGAGAGAGAGAGAGAGAGAGAGAGAGAGAGAGAGAGAGAGAGAGAGAGAGAGAGAGAGAGAGAGAGAGAGAGAGAGAGAGAGGGGGGGAGGGAGGGAGAGAGAGAGAGGGGGGAGGGAGGGAGAGGGAGAGGGGAAGGGGAAGGGGAGGGAGAGAGAGAGAGAGAGGGAGAGGGAGAGGGAGAGGGAGAGGGAGAGGGAGAGGGGGAGAGAGAGGGAGAGGGAGAGAGAGAGAGAGAGAGAGAGAGAGAGAGAGAGAGAGAGAGAGAGAGAGAGAGAGAGAGAGAGAGAGAGAGAGAGAGAGAGGATTCAGTGAATGAACACGAAAATCCTACCACCCATCAAACACTAGTGCCCTCGACAAAGAATAACATCATAATAATAATAAAAACAAATAATAACAACAATAAAAACGATTAAAAAGATGAGCTAAAGAACGGCACATGCAAAGAAACAGCCGCGTGAGGCGAGTGGGTCCCGAAATGTGTGAAGGTCGCTTCGACTAAGCCTAGGACGACGTTTCTGCCAACTGGTTTGGAGAGGGAGAGGGAGAGGGAGAGGGAGAGGGAGAGGGAGAGGGAGAGGGAGAGGGAGAGGGCGAGGGAGAGGGAGAGGGAGAGGGAGAGGGAGAGGGAGAGGGAGAGGGAGAGGGAGAGGGAGAGGGAGAGGGAGGGGGAGGGGGGGAGAGGGAGAGGGGTGAGAGGGGGGGAGGAAGAGAGAGAAGAGGAGGAAGGGGAAGGGAGGAGATAAATAAACATTAATAGATAGATAGATAGACAGAAAGGGGGGCGGGGGTCCCGAATTGGGAAAAACTGACTCTCCCATTAGCCCTTGCTGTGTCCCGAATGCATTCGACGTCTGGACGAGCTTTTGATGCTACCATTCGGCCCTTCCCGATATTCCACAACAGACCTCCACGCTCTCTCCCACTGACCTTTCTGCCTGTCCCTCACACCCTACCCACTTCATTTATTTTACCTTTTCCCTTTTTCATTTTGCCTTTCTTACAATTCTCCCTCTCTCCGCCCTCCCTTTCTTTCCCTTTCCATCCCTGCCTCTCCAACTCCACCCTTTCACCCTCCCTCCCTCCCCTTCACACCCAGCACTCCCTACCTTCCGCCGCCATAGCTGCCGCGTCAAGTCCGTCCGGCCTCCGCCCTTGCCGAGCGACCCTGGCACCTAATGACGGGCGGGCGAAAGGGCCAGATGGGCACCACAGGGTAGGGGCATGCGGAGGCCGGTGGGTGGTACTGGTGTATCACGGCGGCAGCGTGGGAGCGCACACGTGCCACCTCCCGGCAAGAATGGGGGAGGGGAGGGGAGCAAGGTGAGGGAGAGGGGGAGAGGAGAGGAGACGAGAGGAAGGGGGAGAAGAGGGGGGAGGAGAGGAGAGAGAGGGAGGGGAAGGGGAGAGCGAGAAGGGAAGAGGCATGAGGAAGGAATAGGGGCGAAGAGAATGGAAAAGAAGGAGACGGAAGGAGGTTAAGAATTCCGGGGGCTGGGGTGGGGTGGGGGGCTTCCACCCCAGTACAAGTCTTACTCTCCTGAAAATACTGTTTTCGTGCTTATGAAAATTAGGATTCACATAAACAATCGTTGGGAGACTGAAAAGAACATTGAAAAGGCATTATAAACACGTGGCGGAAAGTCTTCAGCGAATAGACAGCGCGATAGAATATTAAAACTATCTTCCAAAAATATACCACTACTTTTTTTAAAAATCACAATTCAAATATCATGATAACCCCATTTCTCATACCAAGTTGATTGGGCGAAACAACAATGAATGAATACCCTGGACGGCAACAACGAAAACACCTAAAAGTCGTGTCGTGACAGGGATCTTGATATTTCGCAAGCACAAACTGAGGTCAAATGTGAGGTCACATCATAGTCGTAACTATAGAGTTTATGAATAGAGGGAATGTCAACTGGGGCGAGGGTGAGGGATTGGGAATTGAGGACAGAAGAGGAAGGGAAAAGATACAAAATGGATAAGAATGAAAAGCAAATGGAGAGGAATAACGGAGACGAAAAGACTCAAGTAGTGTCGCAAATATATATGAATAGAAAATAGAAAATATATCAATAAAACAAGGTTTAATCCCAACAAGGAAGAGACTCCTTAATATTTACATATATATGTCTATGCGTGTATATGTATGTGGATATGCTTGTATATTGAATATAATTACATACATACAAGCATACACACATATATATAAGCTACCGTATAAAGCTTCCTCGGACCTTTACCGCCGTTGAACGCCGTACAAGATATACTGCGACCGGAATGGAAAGAAACTGAGAAAAGAAGGGGGAATAAGGATAAGCTCCGCGATAGGAAACTTAAGAAGGGAAGATAAATCGCAGAAAAACAATCATGTAGAGAAAGAAAGAGACCGAGCGAGTAGGGCCTTCTGAAGAGCCCCTCTTCCCTGTTTCCAAAAATCGCACGGAAGATCCATGCAGGTCCCGAAGGATCAGATTCTAGCAAAACATGTTTCGCCCCCCCCCCTACCTCCACCCCAACCAACACCACGCATACACCACCAACCACCCCGCGCCTCTCTCTACCCCCGGACGAGAGACTCTTAACAGTGTGGGAATAAACATTGAGAGATGGTCATGAGCGGGGGGATGGGAGAAGAGGAGGAGGGTCGGGTGGGTATGATGGGGGGAGGGGGGTGCCCCGTGAGAAGGCGGGGCACGTGTCTTCCCGCACACACCTCACGTAACCTCCTTTTATCACTTTTCTCACGCACACACATACGAATGAACACACCCTACTCTATGAGAGAGGAATGAGGAGAGGGGAAGGGAGTGAGGGGGAGAGGGAGAGGGGTTATCGAGGGGGGGGCAAGAATCCTAGACCCCCTCCAATGAGCTCAAAATTAACTGGCAACTCCCCCTCTTCCTCGCCCCAAACCACCAATTCGAGTCCAATCTATTCCCTTGTATCGCTTCGCCGTATCGCACCGGCAGTCCCTACACTTTTTAAGGAACACTGCAGAGCGTCATCACTATCTCCTTCAAGATAACCCTAGACACGAAATGGTTCCACGTCAACGACTGTGGGATGCACAGAATTCGTCGACTGAACAAGAACCGAAATAGTTCGTCAATGGGTAGGCCAAACGCCACACCCAGGTTTCCCTTCGGACTGACCAACGCCACCTGCAAGCAACGCGACCAAAACAAAACAGCTTTACCGCTCCCCCGGTGTTTCCCTAAACCAGGCCACAGGAACAAAAAAGGGTCACAAGTAAGGTGCAAACATCCTACCTTGGGCGTGCGTCGTGGCGAGTCCAATGGCCTTCATCGGACGAGAAGCAGCTGTCCACAAGTTTCTTATTACGCACCTCGCATTGGGCGTTTGTTTACCGGGTTCCCTTACCGTACGTCTTGCTTTTATGCGTTTCCCCTCTCGTACAAACACGCTTACAAAACATCAATATCGTGTGTGTGGTGGGGGGGGGGGGGGCATCAACGCAATATCAACAATGCGCGCAATGTATCAGATGCGAGAAAGAGCGGCAATGCTACTATTTGGCAGTAGCTAAAACTAAAATATCGCCAGCGATATGCTACAC
>BOPN01002236.1:47500-60516 GCA_017312705.2 Penaeus japonicus
TTTGAAAGATATTTTCATATCACTCAAAACTTGATTGTGAAGTCAAGGCCAGATTTTTATATCATGCACATCACAAAAGTTTTCATGTTTAATACTTCCGTCTAACATATTGTATTTAACAATACACTTTTGAAGTCATTAGACTGGAAGAGGTAAATATCTTCCATAATCTCTAGCCTGCAGCAAATCACAGAACTTACAAACCAGACTTTATAATGGTAATTGGAACTGGCAAGTTTTATGCCACATTTATGCATGACACTGAAATACCTACAGTGTATTTCTCTCTCCAGTTGGCATATGCAAAATCTTCTTCCCACATCCGGTACACACAGACCACTTTCATGGGTCATGGCAGTTCTCAGATAATTCTATATGTTCTCCTATTTTCTGATACCCCCCACCCCCACCCCCTCTACAAACACATTGTGTTAATCTTTAAAAAAACACACACAAAAAAAAATGTTTTTATAATACTCCTTTTATGGAGGAAGTTTTTAGTCTGGGGCCTTGGGCAACTGCACTTTTAATCCCTCTATAAATCTGGCCCTGCACAACCAATAATATGATAATATGGGCTAACAGGGATACATTTCTAGCCACTCAAAAATAATAAAAACTACACACACACACTTGACTGCAAGTGTCCCTGGTAGACCTTGTCCTTTGAGGTAATACTTTAGAATGTCTGGGTTATTCCTTTACGATTTTCCCTTGGCACTAATAATCTCACTTCCACTACGCATAGACACCATTAGTAATATCACAACAGAATTAGAAAATTGCATAATGGATAGTATGAGATTGTGCATAACTTTTGGGAGGGAAAATCTAAGATCCTTTAATCAGTTAATTATACATTGAATAAGTCTAGATGAGAAATGCTTGTGTAATCAATACTTGAATATAATTATCCAAAATTAATGATGTAGCCTTAATATTCTTTTGTTTTCTGTTTTCCTCTACAAAATTTACCATTACAAAATATTATAATATATATATATATATATATATATATATATATATATATATATATATATATATATATATATATATATATATATACACATATATATATACATGTAATTTTCACTTGTTATATAAGGATATTCCTATAACAGTCAGTGCAAAGGTCCTTGAGAACTTAAACAATCTTTCATAGATTAACTGATCTGACTCGCAATGCATTATTCAAAATGTCTTAATTGTATCACAGATTTTAACAACCATTTTATTCAAAATTGTGTAATTCAAAAAGGTTGAAGGGGGAAGAAGAAAAATAAAAATCATCCATTCAAATTTCAGTTTTATATGTTTTTATATTATGAAATTCATGCAATGTCAAATCCCTACATATCTAAAATGATGAAGTTCAACTATTTCACCAAAAACTTCACAACTTACTGCCTTATACACTATAAAAAAATATATGCTGTATATTAAAATCAGTGATATACTCTGAAAGAGGTAGTCTTTAATCTAATATGGCAAGCTATAACTGCATCACTGGATAGTAAGGCAATATTAATACCACTGTATATTTCAAATCATTAAATATGAAATGTCATAAATTAATTCCTATATATTTACATGTAAATAAAGCATTCCTTTTTAGACATGACAACTTGGATCAATGATGAAAAAAGCTTGTCCTGAATTTAGTTTTATAAATCTCAGAAGACATTCCCTGAGATGAAAAGACATAAGAATAACAGACAGGTGTCCACTTTTCCTGTTAGAAGAAATCAGAGGGAAAGAAATGAAAAGCAAATTTGAGAGACGAGAAAAAAAATCATATGACTTCAAAACATAACACTATAATGCAAACAACGTGGCACAAAAGCTCAAAATCAAACATCCTTATCATTCATATACATGAGTATTTGCTCTTGCTTGCTTAGGATTTCGCACTGGGTTTTAGCAATGTTCTGCAGTTCTTTACTAATCTTTTTCAATGCCCGCAACTTCATTCTCTCTCTCTTTTCCTTTCTCTTCTTATACGCTTCCTCATTGAGATCCCTCTCCTTGAGCTGCTGCACGTACTGTTCCATCATGGCCTGCCGTTTGGTCCCCCTTTCTATTTCTTTTCCGACAGAGGGTGGGGGGACATGGACTGTCACTGATGATGGGAAACTTTGCGAGCTGGACGAGGGTGTGTAGGAGTCCCTAATAGGGTAGTTGGGAGATTCAGGCATATATCTTGAGTAACTGTCTGTACCTTCATCTCCAAATTCTGGTGGCAAGAAGTCATTGAGAATCTGTTGATGAAAATAAAATGTATAACTAAAAATGAAAATAAATATATAATCATTACTTATAATCATGTAAACATTCTTAAAGAAAAAATTTGTAAGACCTGTAATGCATCCTTAGACATCACAAATTACATAAAAATAAAATGAAAGTCAAGTATTCTTTGATTCCCTATAAAGACTATTTAATAATGGTTGCACATAAATCATGATAGAATCATTATTTTGAATATATTATGGTTATCTAACAATGACAATGGCAAAGTACTCTCTTGGTCATATAGCAAGTACCTACTTGTATCTACCTTGTTTACATCTATAATGCCTGGTCATAACTTCATAACTATCAGAACCTGCTATGCCAAAAACTCAGAAAAAAACATCATGCAATTACCAAGGCTACAATAATTCTCCATTATCAATCTGCTAGTAATGCCAACACTAGGATATTATAAATGACCCCCAAACTGGTCTTTTAGTAAATGTTATACAAGGTTGTATGATTGGTGAGGAGGTATGTTTCTAGCCTTTGTCTTTCATGGTTCTTTTTGATGATTAGAACCATTTGTTTAAATCATCATCTTGCTGACAAGTATTTAGATCCCTTTAAATAGACAAGGTATGCTTTCTCATATTATATTACATACTTAAATATCTACTTCTAGATTCCTCCAAAACACATGAGATCACTGACAGATAATGGAAATCAGAATAATATTCATCTCCTTTATTCTCCTTAACCCATTGACAGCAGATGGCATGATTTGCTGCCAAGGCAGAGTCGGTCATAGACGCGGATGGCACTGTGCCAGACAGTGTAAACCCTCCATCTTACTGTATACATATTTTATTAAAACTATGACCAATGGGTTAAATAATGACTTGAACTGTGAAAAAGCAGGCTGACTTCTTTAATAGAAAACTAAATACTTCTTCAAGAACATGAACAAAAATAACCAAATATCACTGAAATGATTGTTGCCACGGCTGATCTGTTAGACTGGAATGGCTGGCAGGTAATGAAATCCTGGTTCACATTAGTGCAAAACAGGGCAGCACCATTATAACCATGTATGTAATCATAAAATAAATAATTGTGATGAATTGTTTCATATATAATGTTTTGGTAACTTATCAATTCTTAACATTCAGGCAAAATGTGGATAAGAGCACAATAATGCTGTGGTAAACAAAAATTTATGCCAAAAAAAAAAAAAATCACCAGACATACAAATGTTTAAACACCAAAATACCACAGTGTATAAATGGCCTCTTAGATAATTCAACAGAGGGCTCACAATCAGTGAAAATTAAGCCTACCGAGAGAGGAAAAACAACAACTATACCTGGTAGTATTCCCACTGTAGCTTTCTTGTCTTCTTTAATTTTTTGACTCTCTTGTAGCTTCCTAAGAGATTGTTCCATTTTCTTCTAATTCTCTCAACAGAGAAATTATAGCCATGCTTACAGAGCTCTTCATAGACATCCCTGTAAACCTGAGGCCTCGTGCGTTGATATTGCAGCTCATTGTACCGCCTTCGGATGAACTTGATGAGGAGGATGGTTGCATCATTGTTAAATTCCGTATCTTCTGAAATAACGGGCATTAGATTTAGAAAAGTATACCGCACTGGATGTATGGAAGTAAAATGGAGGAAAGTGTAAGTAAAAGGTAAACCTCTGGAATAAAATATTTGAAAACTGCAGTTTATCTGGGAAAAAACAAACAAACAGACAGGGTCTTCTCATACGAAAAAAGCGGACATAATTTAACCCACTGGTTGCGGTTTCAATAAAATATGTATACAGTCGGATGGCCTGTTTACATTGTCTGGCACGGTGCCATGAGTGTCTACAACCGACTCTCCCTTTGCAGCAAATCATGCCATCCACTGTTAATGGGTAAACAAGCAATTTGGATATAATATTAAAATTCTCAATCAATTTCAACTAACAATCTGACCATAGGAAACAATATAAGAAAGGGTTGGATGCAAGTCAGATGTATCATAATGTATAGTTATTGCAACACGATAATTAGTGAACCATAAAACCTATTTTCTTCTGTGAGTGATATCTTTTAAAATATCACTCAATGGATAGTTTATAGATTTAAAGGTTAATGGAACTCTAAAATAAAAAATAAATTATATGTAGATTTTCTGAAAATAAGTGCCAACATAGTAAAAAGAGTTTTTTTGGGGACAAGATTTTTAACCCATTCCCGCCGGGACTGTTTCGTCTTTTATGGCTTCAATGCCGGGGCTCTCGAACGCATAGGCCTAAATCAATTATATCATCGACAGCGTATGACGGCACCCGCGCTATCATATTACATAATCGCCGTCTGTGGCCGGTGCCCAGTGGTATTGGGTTAATCACCCATATTCCAGTTTCAATATTCTAAATATACTTTATACTTACTATTACAGGAAGCACAACACCATTTTCTTTGCTGTGATGTGGTTCATATCACATGAATATTATGTGGAATCTCCAAGAAAGGATAAATCCTTAATAATTTTGTAAACACAACTGACTCAGTACCATAAAGAAAGTTACAAGTCAAGGTTAACATGGAGGTAAACTCTGATCTAAAAGGATGTAATTATGTCAATAAGATCAAAAGAATGATAGCAATGCATGAGACAAGCCTCCAAACTGAAGATGAAAATCAATGAGCAAATACAAACTTAATAATTCACTAATGTTCAATTAGAACATGACATTCCTAACACTCCTACGTTACTTGGTACTACCAGTCTGTACACTGAAGATTTGAAGATTTTTTGTAAAAAAAAAAATATATATATATATATATATATATATATATATATATATATATATATATATATATATATATATATATATATATAAGCATAGGTACAATGTCTTTTCATTTGTCTTTGATTCTGGACAAACCATATTTTTTCAATAAAAAACTAAAAAAAATACAGGCTTAGGCCAATGTTGAAAAGTGTTACTTAATGACAATTAACCTTGCAGCCATGAAACAAAAAGCATCCACCATTGGTGTGGTATCTATAGGTGCCATGAGTTTTCTGAAACTTCCCTCTTATATCTGTTTTAAAACATAATGAAAGAGACAACAATGTTATCTAAACCTCTATCTGCCAACTGCTTGCCTCATACCTGGCCAGTTATATGGACCCTTATTTCCAATCATTCCTTCTTTTCTTTTGTAGGTGCTTCAGTTGTCATACATGATTTTGTGTCTTACTATGTTTAGTTGTATATATTGACCATTTGAGCAATAGCATCTTTTTTCTTATTTTCTCATTTTAATAGTCTAGACTTTATAGAAGAAACTGTAGCTTTGAAGTAAGTGTTCATCCAGATTTATCAATATTATCATATTTATGCAAAGAGAAAAGTATGGTCATATTACTTATTTTTGAATTTTGTTATGAATAACGTAATTATATAGTATATACAAAAAATATTTTTTAAGAAAGGTAGCAACATGGCAGGAGCCTGTGATTGACCTACTCTAGCAGCAGCAGATCTCCAATAATACTGAAGTCAAGCTTGGAGTCTAAGCTGTTATTTTCTCCTATCAACTAGTCTGTATTGCTTATCACAAACATCTCATTATCAATGCCCGGGCCAAAGGAGAGAGAAAAAAATAATGTCATGGGGGTGGTAAGGGCATGAAGCCTGTTGAGTGGTGAATTGTAGGTCAGCAGCAGTTGGATGGTGGGTTGTCTAAAGAGATGGGTGGGTGAGAGTTTAGGAAGAACTATGACCAAAGCAAGGCAGAAGTTTGAAAGGATTCAGAGCTGCTGTGTACCTACTTATTGACACTTTTCTCCCCATTAATTTACGGAAGGGGTAAGCAGGAGAACCCAAATGCAATGATATAAACCTCAGGTGAGGTTTTGCTCCATAAAACTATCAACTTATCTAAAATATCTATATTTTTTTCCTTAATTATGGCAAATATAAACCTCATCGCTATGATTAAATTCTCATTTGCTAATAACATCAAAAATCACCAAAGCCAAGAGCAATATTCTACAGACTCTCACTTGACAATGGATATATTAATGTGGGCTTCTGTTGGAGCATGCGTGTATATGAGCCCAGATTCGGAGATATAAACATAAATCCCGGCATCAACTGGTTAATGCTCAGGGCACTATATAATTCATATCATCCATGTGAGGTTAGTTGCTGGGGGGAGGGAAGTGTTAGAATGATTAGGGTGTAAGTGGCAGCTTTTTCTTTTGTGTTGGTTTTGTGAGGTGTTTATGAAGGTTTCGATTGTTGTAGTTTCTTTGATGTTTTGTGGTAGTCTGTTCCAGTTGTGTGTTGTGTTAGAAGAATGAATGCTTGTAAGATTCAGTGTTGGTGTAGTACGTAAGGAATTTGTTGTTGCATGAATTTTGTGTCCTATGTGTCTGTACACCTGTAAATATTAGTGCTTGTTAGTGTCTATGAAATTGTTTGCTTGTCTTGAGCAGGTCCTGTTCCTTTGGTTTTTAATGTGACCTGTAATGCATATAACATTACAGTACTCCAAAGTTGGTCATACAAGTGTATTAGAAGCTATGTACTGAAGTATAGCATGGGATCTTGACCTGCTACTGATTGTCAAACATTACTTTCAAGCAGTCAATGCATCAATATATACCTTATTGAAAATGAGCCAAGGAATAATACCTCTATATGATAGTGGGGTTTCTTTGTTGACTGCAAAGAACAAAACAAGAGATGCATATATGACAAACATGATAAGGATGATAAGTCAGAACTCAATGCCTGTCTAATCTAATGCATTGTTAATGTATGTAAATATGGATAATGAAATATATGTCAGCATTATGCAAATTATCTATATTAGGTAAATGACATTCCAGTGTATCCTGTAACCCTAAGTTATTTAAAGTTAGGGTTATGAAATACAACTGGTGGTCCATGGGTTGCAACATTTCATAAAAAAAAAAAAATAATAATAATTAAAAAAAAATAAAGAATGAAAATATAAAACTACATTACTGGAATTTGTTTTCTTCTTGCCAGATGCAGGGAGGTACAAGCTAGTACTTAGCCTACAAATGACATATAATAGGGTAGTGGAAGTACCACAATACATGAAACCCAGCTGTGTTGCAATAAAAAATGTGAAGATCTCACTACTCTATCCAGACTGCACAGGGAATACAGTTTGTAAAAATGTATAAGAAATTACACTAAAACAAAGATATCAACAATTACCTTTTTTCTGGCTATCACCCTGACTTTATTAGATACTGGCAAAGACAGACAGACATCTAATAGTATGTCTTCTATTCACATTTAACTCATTAACACTTTTAGAAATACAGTAATCTATAACAAATGTGTTTAGTTGAAACATCAACTGAACAACTCCAATAAACAGAGCAGAATAAACACTATGAAGCAATACAACACCGACAGAGAAGTGCATGGAAAAATATATCTATTTGCCAATGTAAGAAGAGAATGCTTCATTATGTAGACCAAACGTTACAGTAAAACATTCATCTAGTCAGATATATTGAAGTGATTTGTTAACTAGAATGGATGAATATGATTGAGAATCCCATAAAATGATGTGATAATGCTGCTGTACATTTTTATCTCATTGAGTATAGCAAAAGTAACTTTTGGCTAGCTAAGTCGCCTGTGTTCAGCTCATGGCACGAGGAAGTTTTCACTTTTGCCTGATGTTATTGTCTCTGGGGTGAGCAAGGGATTGGTAGGGTTGGGTCAGCCATTACAAAATGTGTTATAGTGCTTGCACTGCCCCTCTGCTCTAACACTCATGAACAACTGTTTTAAATTTTAAATAAATATCATTCTCTCCAGTGTTGGATCTTGAAAAACGGAAAATTGTGATAATATCAACCAGTGGTGAGTTCCAGAATCCATCAAAGTGGCGTATCTCAATAATAAACAACAGTCAGCTCTTCAATCCAAGTACTTTACCAGCATATGAATAATTTAAAGTCTACATCAACAATGAATGAAAGTTTTGAGCAAAAGCTATGGATGGCTCTCCTGAAAAAAAATGTAAATATATCACAATAAACCATGACAGTGTATAGTTCTAGTTAATGGCCATGCAACTTTCATGGAAAAGAAACAAAATGAGCAATTAAAAATAAAGAAGTATTCCTCTGGGTTATATTTTTCAGTTAATGTAGGAATGAGCCTATGTAACTGATGCAAGACTGCCATTTGACAGGTTTAGTGGAATGAGAAAGACTTAAGCTTTGCCACAGGACTGATTTTTATGCCCAACGCTTGCTCATTTATACATTTGATTAACGAAAATCTCCATTTTGTTTTGTTTTGTTTTTTTCATGTTTGGAGACTTAAAGAGGCTAATGGTAAGGCTATGTTTATTTTTCTAGTAAGGCTATGTTTATTCTTATAGACTGTAGACTCAGTGTAACATCACTATCACAAATTTATGTTAAAAGAGGTACAAAGTATGGTGAAACATTTTCTTTATTGTCACAAAGAAAAAACAAAAACAGCTATATACACTCCTCCTCACTCCTAATACATTCGGCAAAACAACCAAACTGACAGCAGAACCTTACACATATTGTATATGATTAAAAATGCCCATGGTATCAGTTTGTTCCCTCTCATCTGCAATACTGGTTATTGTTTTGAGATTTGTACAATCTCATGGGTCATACAAAATTCAGTAAATTTCAATAATCTTATTCCAACTATACATACTCAATGGAAATCAAAGGTTCCCTGCCTTCCCAGCCACAGCATCTACAATCCTTAATAGGTAACCCACTTTGTACTTTCAAATGCCTTAAATATTGACATGTTTGAGTGATCAAGCAGGAAACACAGCAATCAAAAAGAGGTCTGGAGGTACTGCCCTTATCTTGGGAACACAGCAATAGGAATATGGTTCAGATGCAGAGCCCCAGGGTTAGGAAGATTTTTTTGGTAAAATTTTCATGATGACAATATGGTTTTATAGACAAAATTCAGACTGTAAATACAGGTAATTCAAATTAATTAAGTTAAACCTTTAGTTTCTGAGTTAGCAACCTCGCATGGGAAAACAGGGTTTTAGGGTGGGGGAGCCACAAATCACATAAAATGTAGTATATTTCTGTCTACTGAAAGGTAAAAATGTGTGGTTACTTAACAATTTACTTGTCTGTGTGGTGTAGTGTATGCACAGTGATCATGGTTGCCTCCATCTAAGTACCTATGGAGCTACAGTGTAAAGGTCAACAGATATCCTCAATGTATATTCTTGTTTGAACTGATTCTTTATTTAACCAAAAACCTTTTCAATACATTGTCAATATGTATCATGTGGCGCCAATGAACATCCCTTACCAGATCCATCAACTTATCTTCTTAATGATGGGTGTCATGTATCTATGATATGGCAAAAAGTGCATAACATTGGGCATCAATGCATACATGACGCAGCATCGGGATCTACTCACAGTTGAAGTGTGCTCACATGATATTTAGGCTGTAATGGTATTAGTTTCATAATTACAACGTTCCAAAATCGGCCTAAACTCTTGTTTTGTGATGGATTTATAAAAAAAAAAATTCCTTAAGCAAGCCTGCGCTGTCTGGAGGGAAAAAAAACCAGCATTTTCCCAGTCTCTCTAATTTTTTGCTGGTGCCATCAGAATCATAGACTGCCTGTCCTGACAGCCAGTTAGGTCGTTAAGCACACTGTCGTTAATGGGTTAAGTACACGTAAGTCTACTTGGTATGATAACCACCTAGAGTCTAGCTTGAAGTAAAAAACAATAAGGAACATGAAACCGTTTTGACTGACTTGTTGATATAAGGGTTGTCCTCATTGGTTGTTGTGTATAGACAAACTGAGCACCTGTAAATATTTTTGTCCGATAAATGGCTCTTTTCTGAACAATTGCACATCAGGTAAAACAAAGCACATTGTTTGTAAATTAAGGATAAGCTGAGCTGCTGTGTATATAGTATTTGGGTAAATTTTCCGAATAACACTGCGTTACTAAATACCACAAAAGTGGTATCGATGGATTCCTCTCAACCTCTACAATTCATATATCTTGGATATAGTGCAAGATTCCACCCTTGTACCCCACAATCTGGGTCCCCCTTTTTATGGCACTTCGTGCTACCTTGTGCTACTTTGGGGCATATTTTGTATGCAAAATCTTAACCCAATTACCTACCCTATTAACCCGTTCCTGACGGGGCCAATCCGGCTTAAAAAGACCAAAATTCCGGGACTCTTGAACGCATAAGCCTAACGCGTCGGGATGCTCGGCCGCACTGGCTGTGAGCCGGGCTGGACAAAGTAACGCGTCCCCGGCGTGTAGCCCAAAAACCACTAGACGTGATATCTTGTCACCCGTCGTTAACGGGTTAAGGGCACTTCGTGCAACATACCTTGTGCAAAATACCTCGATAACCACCAACCTCGCCCTGTAATTCAAACATGGTTGTGTTTACATAATTACAGCTTCTGACGAGCTGTGGACTGGAAACCCTCCATGAATTACCTACAAGCACTGTTATATTCTCTCAATAGAGTGCCCTCTATTGAGTGGTCATGTCATTATCGGTCCTAGTTTCCTATCCTGAGGAATATATGAGTTGAAGTCTCAGTTGCTGTCATCATGGCACAGTGTGAAGGTTATTCATGGTCACGGCATCATCATCTACAGAACTAATTATGCATCACAAATATCACAAAGTGCCGTTAGCTAGGACTAACTTAAAAATTAGCATGAAGTGCCTTATAAAAGGGGTGGGTCCAGGGGGGGCAAAGTCTCCCCTTGGCTAGGGCTAACTTCAAAATTAGGTCAAGTTAGGTAGGTAATTGTGTTATGACTTTGCATACGAAATATGCCCCAAATTCATATTTTACCCCGCAATTTCCCTGATATGCCCTCGCGTACTATTGGGACCCAAATTGTGGGGCATAGGGACAGAATCATGGGTAAAGTTGACTATATATAGATAGCACAGGATGAGAAGAATCCATCAATAACACTTTTGTGGTATTTAGTAATATGACACTATTCGGAAAATTTACCTATATTTGTATAACAAATGACTTTATTTTCAATTTGTATAAGAAATGTCTGAGATGAAAAGAATTCACAGACTAACATTGCATCCTTTCCTGTGGCAGTAACATTGTCATTCACTAAAACCATCCCATTTTACAGTTCATAAGCAATCCTTGAGGAATATTGTGTATTTAGGGTGAAATTCTTGTTTGTTAGAGTAATAGGGAATTGGTCACAGAGGGATGTGGTCCAATAATAATAAAGTAACCAATTCTGACCCTACCTGTTTAAATCATGCTTCCATAATCGGAAAATCTACTTATGCTTATGTTGGAGGCAGAGCGACACCCGGTGCTCAGCAATATTTTAATTTGCAATCATTGGTTTGATATGCCGGCGATAATGCTTCAAATAAATTAACCCTTAAATAACAGCACACCATCCGAACACCCTGAAAACAGCATCAAAACCGCCCCACCACAGACCCCACCCATTTCACTGGCTCCGAATCATTCTCTCCGAGCATCTCTCAACACTGGCGCCATTTTCGCCTCACCTCTCCTGTCGTCCTCCTCCGCGGCTAGCACAAACGCCCCATTCTCGTCGCTGGACACTTCAATGGTCTGGAAAGCGGCAATGTCCCCCGTTTGAAAAGCCGCCATGGAAGGGCAAAAGAAGGTTTGTTTGTAAATAAATCCGCAAGAAGCCGAGGCCGTTCTGAGAACCTGCCGTCCGTCTGCGTCCGGATTACCGTTGATCCCCGAGAGACTGCGGTCCTAATTGTATTTATCTATCAATTCCCGCCATCGATGTTTTTTTGTACAGATTTTGATCCTGTTTAATTTGTAGGAGTTTGTTGTGTTTCTTTATGAAGTTCTGGGAGGATTTTGATGGTACTACATTTACATTCTTTTTTCGCTTTGCGGGCCGGATTGTGTTTCAACAGACTACTACGTTCCTGTTTCTTTATTTCTCTGCTCCTTTGCGAGCAACTTGTTGTGGTTTTGATATTTTCTATATTTATTTTTTTATTTATTTTTTATTTAAAGGATCATTATAAGCACTTGTTTTATCACCATTAAAAAGTCCATTCGTGTGGCGTGCCTGTATTCTTCTATATCAATCGCCCTTGCTGTTGAAGTCTTGACAATGAGTAAAACATGAGATAAACAAACGCGTAGTAAATATCTTTAAAAAAAATAAAATGTTAAAGAAAACCATGAACTATAACACCACGTGAAATAGATCCGCTTGTGCATAAACATGTGGTTAGAAGTTTGGAATCTTCCTGTTGTGTTTTTGGTACCGGATTCAAAATTTTACTATTCATTTTACTGCCTGAATGGTGGCCAGATAGATTTTACACTCACGATGCATGCAAACTTCAAATACATACTTAAATGTAATGAATTCTTTTAAAAAGTTTTTTTTTATTCCTTTTCGAACGCACCACGTGCTGGTTTCTCATTCATTCAATCCCCCCCCCACCCACCCACCCACTCACACACACATACACACACACACACACACACACACAAACACACACACACACACACACACTCTCTCTCTCTCTCTCTCTCTCTCTCTCTCACACACACACACACACACACACACACAAACACACACACACACACACACACACACACACACACACACACATATACACACAAACAAACAAAGCACATTAACAAACACGCGCGCAAACACAGCTACA
>BOPN01002236.1:69678-72178 GCA_017312705.2 Penaeus japonicus
CTAAATAAAATCATGCTCATAAATACATCACGAGGCTTGAATGATGCGAAAAAACCGTCTTGTCATCGTACTAAAATAATAACAATTATACTGTTTTATGGCAGATACTCACCTGTACAGGAATAAGGTGGTGTTCATCAATTCTCCTTCTATCATCATCCGAGGACCAGCTTGGGGGAGGCAAACGCTCGACCTCTGCACCGCGGCGGCCAAATGATATTCATAATTATGATGATTAAAAAAATAAAGACATACAAAAGGTAAGGAGGAGGATGGCGGTGGTCGTGGTGAGGGCGGTAACAAAAATTCAAACAGTGCTACAGCAACTATTATTACCGTCACTGGCACAACTAATTCACACAGTACACAATAACCATAATCACTGCATACCAAAAAATGTCTCAGAAAAAAAAAAATCTTTCAATCCCACAAAGTCATCAGGCTCGGTAACAGTTAACGACGAATCAGTCCGTGGTATGCACTGTGGTCATCAGCTGAGGCGAAGAAACGGAGTAAATATGACAATGGTAGAAGGTAAATAAGAAAATAAGTATGACAGTACTAATAAGTAAGAAAGTTAAAGTGGAATAAGTAATTGTTATGGAGAAAGAAAGTTTAAACGGAGTAAATTCGACAGTAAGAGTAAGTAAGTAAGAAAGTTTAAACGAAGTATGACAATGAGAGCAACTAAGTAAGAAAGTAAACACTAACTAAATATGACAATCATGTTCACCATCATCAAGCTGGATTGACTGCGAAGAGAAGAGGGAATGCAAGAAAAGGAGAGAGAGGTAATGATAGCTAGAGTAAATAAAGGGTAAATGAGTGCTCGAGGTAAAGCAGGGTGGGTAGCCATGGGCGAATACGAACGGGATTGCAAGAAAGGAGATGGAAAAAAGAGTTAAAAGAAAAACTGGGAGCAAATGGGCAAACAATCACAAAAGAATGATCAGAGAGAGGCCAGTAGAAATGATAACAAGAATTAGAGAAAAGGAAACATATTTACCGTAGGCGTAAGTGTATTGTTCACCCCAATAAAACATCATAATTGCACATTCAACAAAGGCGTGGAGAGTCGACGCCCAAAGGAGTACGTAATATAATATGCCCGACGATGCTCGGCCTCTGCCAGTGTCGAGTGTTTCTTCAGGAGGAAGGTCTTGTGCGCGAGGGAAGAAAATGGGCTTTGGGATTAGTTGCGTGTGAAAGAAATTGAAATGCAAACGCAAGATTATGAGCGTAGAGAGACAAAGTGATTTTATGGATGATATATATGTGGAAGATATCTTTTATGCCATGAGGACGTTCCGCAGTTGAGTTCAGTCGAAGAACGAAAGAAAACCGTATCAGTAATTGTAGAAATCCGAACAACTTTTTATGAAGTGAAAAGATAGTCAAGTTTCAGGGGATTATCAGGTAAGAAAACCTCCTCTGATCTTTGCTATTTTTTGCTTTATTCTTCCGACCACAACATCACACTCATTTCATCCCCGTGATTCTGCTTTGTTTGTATACACACACATACACACACACACAACATGTTTACAACTTACAGCTATCCCAGAATTCTAGAGGCGATATACCACTGCCTTTAACACAATCCACATATATCTTTTATAAGTCAAATTGTAAATCACAAGTAAAAGAAATGACACGTTCTTTCCTCAGCATGATGCGAATGCGGTCATACTTCGTAATCTCAACAGTCTGGCTTCTCCTAGGAAGCGAGGTCAGGACGACCAAGCACGACCTGTTTAAGCACAGAGAGTGTCGTCAGCGGCGAGGGGACGTGGCCGCCTTGCCGGACTCTCTGGCACCCACGCCCTCTCACCCCAGGGATCTCAAGGTAGGTCGCCAAATGAGGTTCCTGGCCTTCTATAAAGCATCTTGTTCATTTCCTCTTTTCTTTAGGAGAAATGACGGTATGTCACTGATGGAACATTTCTTTTTTATTTTCTCAACCAGCTGTTTCTCCTCTCCTCTTCCTTTCTTCGTTCTCCCAAACTCTTATCTCGCTCAATGCATAGGCTACCATTGTACTATACACTATGTGCAGGATGCAGTTTTGGATGCAAAACCAGTCATAAATCACCATTGCAAATTGTGCAAAAAGGTAAATCACATAGTCTCATCCACTTGCTTTGCTGTGCGAAAACTGAATCCTATCGATCGAACAATGTACAAAGAACATCACTTGTAGATTATATCAATATTATTATAGACACTGGTCTTGTCTTTGACATGATCAGCAATATATATATATATTTTTACCGACCAGGTAATACATGTAAATATGTTAACCTCCGATATGTGAGACTAATGCTTGACTAAGCCTTTTACTCAATAGAAGCTCAGCCAGTTTGGATAGATGCTTTTTGCAGGGCATGTACACTGTTCTGCAAATAAACTTAATCATAATCCAAATCGTTGATGAAAAGACTCTGAAATCTACCTCTTTATCCCTCTGATACTCCAATGCACATTATCCTTCAGATCTTAT
>BOPN01002236.1:97178-99678 GCA_017312705.2 Penaeus japonicus
GGTCTGTGTTCAGAGGAATGTCCAGATTTGTTTATTTCTCTTTTTTTTCCTTCTGAGTTTCTTTCAATGTTTGTGTTTTGTGTTCTCTTCCTATCTGTTTGATTTTTCTTCTCTTTTCCTTTCGTTTCTTTCTTTCCCCGCTCTTTCAGTCTGTTTATGTGTATATTCATCTTTCTGGTCCTGTGTCTGTCCGTCTATCTATTCATCCTTTTTGCTTTGCCTCTGTATCTCCCTCCCTCTCCCTCCTCTCTCTTACACTTTGCACTGCATTCAATGAATAATCAACCTCTTCACTTCTACCATTGCGTAACAAAAACAACGCAAACTGTTACTGCCAAAGTAACGTCGAGTTCTCTCTCGCCTTTGCCACGCAGGTCCTCCTCTCCCGGCAGCGCAGGTTCCTCTCGTTCCCCAAGGGCTCCAGGCTGGTGATGTCTTTCGTTCTCCGCATGCCCGTCAAGACCATCAACGGCAACAGTGAGTGCCCTTTATCTTTCCTTAGGTCTTATGAGATTTCCGAAAAGGCATCGTCTATGCTATCATATATAACAGAAAAGCATCTAACGTGTGGTTTTCATAGATTAAGATATCAAGAGTATTAGCACATGTGATGTATGCCAGAAACCTGACTAGATATTGTTCTTGTTTATGAAGGCCTACTGGAATTGTTCTTCCCATTGTTTCCCTCGTTCCGTCCAGCCCTCAGTTTGTACATTGGGACGCCCTTCCGCCTCGCGCTGCCGAGCGGTGTTCTAACGTTCAGGCGTTCGAACGCTACAACTACGCCTACGCCCACAACCACCACTCCGCCGTCCAGCGGTTATGGCGCCTACGAGGCCAACACGCGCTTCGACGACCATCAGCCTGGTAGTAGTTACAGCTCTTACGGCGAGGGGGACTATTATAGTCGAAACGACCAGGATGGAGGTTCCGGTTACTTCGGAGGCTACGGGAGGAGGTCGATCGACTCGGAACGACGAGCAGGCTTCGCTATTATTCAAAATGGATTGGACAAGTGAGTACCGCTGTCTATTGTGTGTTACCTGCACGTATAGTATAGTCATCACGCGTATACAAGTGCAGGACCACTCACTTAATTGGTGCGATGACTCATTTACCCAATATTCATTTTTCTTTTTCTTTTGCGAACCTTTTCTTTATATAGATTATCAACTATCACAAAGCCTCCTTGGTCCGACATTCATTTCTTTTTATACGACTTCGATTTTCATATATCAAATAATAAATCAATACTGGGAATCACCTAACTGATATCCCTTTTCCCTCTACGCCAGTCTCGGGTTGCCGGGGAGAGCCTGTCTTCTGCGAGCCGTGTGCGAGATCGCCGAGGAGCCAGTGGATGGGCTTGGCGCAGTCGGGGATATTCTCAATTTGATATTTGCGTGAGTTAGTTAACGAATGTATTTTTTCAAATATCTTTTTTATATTCATGTGGAAAAGAACATTCAAAGTTTATATACATATTTTTTTTCACGTGTTTCTTTGTTTCTATATATATATATGTATGTACTGTATGTACGTATGTATGTATATATATATATATATATATATATATATATATATATATATATATATATATATATGTATATGTATATTATCTTAATGTTTCTTCCTCTTTTATCTTAAGATTTCCTGAGTCAATTGAACATAAATTATCTGTTCCGTCTTTGTTTCTATGTTGGCCTGTACGTCTACCTGTAAATTTGTTTGTCCGTTTGCCCTCCCGTCTCTCTCTCATTGTTTCTTTCTCACTCTCATTTTTTTCTCTCTTTTTCTTCTTGCACTCAGAGGTTGGTTAGCATCTTTTATTGTGATGAAAAAAATCATATTTTTCTTTTTATAATATATGTGAAAAAGAGATTTCATCTAAATACATCCCGATTTAAATGACTCTCGACCCCTCTCCCTACCACAACCTCCCCCTCAAAAAAAAGAAAAAAAAAAGAGAGAGAGAGAGAGAGAGAGAGAGAGAGAGAGAGAGAGAGAGAGAGAGAGAGAGAGAGAGAGAAAGGAGAAAAAACAACGGATTTAATACTCACGCCAAGTAGCGGCCAGAACGAACGAAACCTTCCCCCTACTACTGGTCGGCTTCACTAACAGAACAAAACGCCCCCAGAGCTGGCTATGGCGAGGGATCGGAAGAAATGCAAGAGTTCGCAGTAGCAGAGGAGAGAGGGCGTCGCGAAGGAGACTGCGAAGGACGTTATAGTGAATGTCCTTTATCCTTGGCAGAACTCCTTCAGAGCGGCCTCTCGTATCTCCACGCTGGTCTCGCTAACACGGGGGTGCAGGGCAGTGGTCTCCTGTAGTAGCCTGCCATTCCGTCTTGTTGGGAACATTCCGTCTTATCAAGAACATACAAAAGCTAATAGTTTTTACCGAGTTTTCTTCCTCTTCTTGGGGATATTTGCTGGTATTTAATTTTATTAATTTAGGAAAATATGTATATGCTTTTTTATTACTTATGATGTCGGTTTTT
>BOPN01002236.1:107178-109678 GCA_017312705.2 Penaeus japonicus
ACAGTTCGAAAAGCGGCTCGAGAATAAGATACAAACAATAACATTTTCCTCAAATCCTTTCCACAGGCGAGTGAAGACAGAACCCGCAACCATCTGCGGAAAGATGAGAGTCGTGCAGATCGTCGCATTATGGGCGTGTGTGTGCCCCTGGGATGGCGTGAGGGCGGACATGTGCGACAGAAGGGACAGGAGGAATCTCAGGGGGTGGAAGGGGGACGTCGGGGACCTTCAGTTCTTCCCCGGCGGGACGGCGAGGGATAGACTTCAGGTGAGTGACGTCCGTCGAATGAAGAGACTTAGGAGGGCATCGGAATGCAGGACAGACTGTATTTTCATTCATTGTTTTGGCTGTATTTCTAATCTCATTCTACATACGTTTTAATTAACTGTCTTAAGATGGGATTGAACAGGTTATTGAATAGACTATATAGGTAAAAGGGATACAAGCAGAAAGGAATGTATGTCAAGAGCACTTAGGGAGAACGTACGGATACTGCTGTAGAGAAAGAGGAGCAACATGCAAAGAGACAGGAATTGAGGAAAGAATCGAGAAAAGGATTAAAGAGAGGAAACAAATAATCAGATATAGATATAAGATAATCTGTAGATATTTTATGAGATATGAAGAACGATTGAATAAAGGTGTTTAAGATAATGTAGTAGAGTGCAGCATTCCGATTTTCTTTCTCGTTTCGATTTGCAAACACTCCCCTTCTGATATACACTCTACATAACCACGCTTACACAAGCACCGGTTCACCTTCCGAAAAACACTCGATGCAAGCACACCCACACAAGCAGAAACTTACCTTCTATAATACAACCAATATAGCCACACTCATTCAGACACTCAACCAACATAAATAAACTCACACAAATACCTTCCGAAAAACATACTTCACTCACATAGGAATTAATTCAATCACTCTCAAAGACCTTTATTTTCTGTCCTTGCGAGACACTGATCTGTTTTCTTTGTATTTCTTACTATATGTACTGTAAATGAATTAATATATTCGTGGATATTTCTGCGATTTACATGCATGCTATAGCTTAGAAGATATATGTTTATATTGATTGTTGTTATATATTTTTCTGTTAATAACTGTTAATATTGGACCAAATAGAATTAATTGTATTTATTGCACTGTATTAATGTTTTGTGTTCAGTAGGATATCATAATGAAATGAGTTCAACAATCTCCCTTTCCTCTCACTCCCCGCAGCTTCACCATCGCGTGCGCCGTTTCCTGAGTTTTCCGACTGGCTCCGTGCTCACAGTTACCCCGAAGCTCACTATCCCTTGGTACAGTAGGCTCAATGGCGATATAAGTAAGTATGAGAGTGCGTCAGTACTAGGGAGGGAGATTGAGAGTGCGGGAGTGTGAGAATAAGTCGGGGAGTTTTGAGGGAGGGGGGAAAAAGAGAGGGAAATTATGACGAAAAAGTGTTAAAGTGAGAGAGTGTGTTGGGGTATTTAGTGAGGAGAACGACAAGCGGGGAGTAATGATGACAAAAAGTTTGTGAGATTGAGAGGGTGAGTGAAGGAGTTCTGTCATAGTAATGGCAAGAGATGCGAGTGAAAGAGGTAGTGGAACTTGTGTGGAGTGTGAAGAAGCTGGGCTAAGTGTGCGAGACTCTGACTGATTTTTTAAAGTAAAAGGAAAAGTAAGTGAAAAGTATTTAACTGTAGAGGAGTGGGTGACAAATACATATATATATATATATTTTCATGTTAGAATGTGTGCCTATGTGAATTATAGTTCATCCATAGTTTTAGTCCCAAAACTAATTAATCCCAATCTCTGGCATAAAATCCATAAAACTCAAACCAACGAACAACCCACATCTACTTACCCCCCCCCCCCTCTCCCTCCAGCTGGAAGTCAGCTCTACGCTTTCCCGATCGAGCTCAACCTCCCGAACTCGACCCTTCGCTTTGCCACTCGAGACAGACGCCCGGGAAACATGTACGGTAGCGGCATGATGGGCGGGGGGGACAGCAGCAGTAGCAGTGCCAGTAGCAGCAGCAGCAGTAGCAGCAGCAGTAGCAGTGATACTACCACAAGGAGACCTGTTTTCGGTGGGCTCGGTCTCAATAGGTATGACAGCAATACTTATGATCAGAACAGTATTTACGGCAGTGCTAACAGTGACGGGGGCGCGTACGGCTATGCAGGGGCATACGGGAATGCCCATACTGGCATCTACGGCGCTAGCGGCAGTGACAGCAGCACTTATGCTCACCTCTACGGCACTGGCAGCTATCCATACGGCCATGGCAGTGCATACGGCAACAGTGACAGCAGTGCTTACGGCCAAGGAGCTTCCCACAGCAACAATGGTGGCAATCCCTACGCCCACGGAGCTACTTACAGCAACACTGACGGCAGTACTTACGCCCACGGAGCTACTTACAGCAACAGTGACGGCAGTACTTACGCCCACGGAGCTACTTACAGCAACAGTGACGGCAGTACCTATGGCCATGGAGCTACTT
>BOPN01002236.1:134678-139678 GCA_017312705.2 Penaeus japonicus
CCATAAATCAAGTGGACGTTAAGCACACACAGCCAAGCATCTCTGCCTCCTTGTCAGCGGATGAGAGTCATTGCAAGAGCCGAGATGAGGCTCGTGTTTCCGCCCAAAGGCTTTATATTACACCCAGGAAGGAAATGGAGAAGGAGAAAGAAAGAGGGAGAGTGAGAGAGAGAGGGTTAGATAGATAGATAGATAGATAGATAGATAGATAGATAGATAGAGAGAGAGAGAGAGAGAGAGAGAGAGAGAGAGAGAGAGAGAGAGAGAGAGAGAGAGAGAGAGAGAGAGAGAGAGAGAGAGAGAGAGAGAGAGAGAGAGAGAGAGAGAGAGAGAGAGAGAGAGAGAGAGGGAAGGAGAGGGAGAGGGAGAGGGAGAGAGAGAGAGAGAGAAGAGAAGAGAGAGAGAGAGAGAGAGAGAGAGAGAGAGAGAGAGAGAGAGAGAGAGAGAGAGAGAGAGAGAGAGAGAGAAGAAGAAAAAGAAGAAGAAGAGAGAGAGGGGGAGAGACACACAAAGAGAAAAAAAGGAAGAAAATCACAATACAAAACAAAATTAGCTGCAGTGTCAACATCCAACAATGCAGACTCACTTCCTCTTTGCAAAAGCGGCAAAGACGGACAAAACCTTACGAGGCTAAATCGCTTATTTAGAGAAAATACATTGGGTAGGAATTAAGGAAGAAAAAGAAATAGAAGGAGGTGGAGTAGGTAGAAGAAGAGGAAGATGAGGAAGAAGAAGAAGAGAAATAAGAGGAAGGAATGAGGAGGAAGAAGAGGAGGGAAAAGGGGAGGAAGAGGAAGTAAAGGAAGAATAATAGGAGGAAGGAGAGTAAATGAAGAATAGAATAATGAAGAGAAGGAATAAGTAAGGAGGAGAAACAGTAGGAGAAGGAAAGAAGGAGTAGAAAGTATTTGGAAGAGAAGGAGGAAAAACGCAGCTGAAATAAAGAATAAGAACAAAAACAAAATCACGGGCCATTTTAGTGTGTGTCAGAAACTCATCTGTTGAATAGCGTGCATTTTGTTACCGTCAATATGCACGGAATCGGATATCCTGCTACAAGCATTTTATATTAATTTACCGGTCGCAAGTGAAGCGAATGAAATGCTTGCAATATTAGACATACAGGCGTGTCATGAATGATGCTCATTTCCATTTTTTTCTCAATTCAGGACAACATCCCTCCCCCCCCCCTCTACAGCACCACGTTAGTAATCCTTCACATAATCGCACTTTCTACCGCCGACACGAGACGCCGCACCCGCACACGGTCGTACAGGAAAAGAGCGTCCCGCCGCAGGCCCTCACGCGATTGGTCGATGGGTTCCGGGTCTGAATGGTGACGGACGCGCTTCTCTCGGGCGCCTCTCCGTATCCGTGTAGCAGGTGTGGAGGTCCTACAGGTCTCTGGAAACCTCTCAGTCTCGGCCAGGTACTTGTGGTGATCTGTTGTACTCCGCTCGGAAGCTCGTGTCCCCCGCCCCGTTTTCTGCAGGTAAGGTGATGCGGATGCCGAGGCATGAAAAGGCTGCTCGAAAAAGAGGATGGAAAGAGAGAGATAGAGAGGAAAATGCGTTTGTGTTGTATTGTGTATTTCGAGGATGCGTTAGAATAGAGGGAAGGGGGGGGGGAGGGGAGGGGAGGGGCCGGGATGGTGATGACATGCTACACGCGTATTGCTGGCACGTGTATTTTCCGAGTGTCTGTGTTGATGCTGTCTCCACCAAGTGTACCTCCGGTTGTTGTCCATATGTGTGCCAGACGTCTGGTTGTGGCTGCAGGTAAGTGGTTTGCTCTTTCATTCTGTGGTTGTCAGAGCGGAGGTGCATAAACTTTCTTTTTTCTAGTCTAATTTCGCCATTATTAGTCCCTATCTGTTATGACTAAGCTTCTATCTGTTTAATGTTATCTTCATCTATTTATATATATTTTCTTTTCTGGGATTATCCTTCGGTTTCACTCTTGTCCTTGCTCTGTCCTTTTTTCCTGCTTATGATGTATTTTTTTCCATTTTTTTACGTTAGTCCTGAAACCTCCTTCTCCTGCTTTTTCCCTTTCCTCTTTTTATATTCTTTACATCCCTCTTCATTTTCCTCCACGTGTTACCTTTTTCTACCTCTTATTATCGGCCGTCATTCCTTTGTCAGCCATTTTGACATGCTGAGTGGAGAGAATGATAGTTATTTTTCTTGTTTCGTATCAGTTGCTATCATCATCCTGTGAAATAGATCTGAGATTATGTCTGTAAAAAATAAACTCACTCCAGAAAGAAAAGAAAAAAACAAGAATAAGAAGAGGAAAAGAAAGCTTGAAAAACAATGCATACCATGATTAAGATCGGAGGAATATGAATGATCAGGATAAAGAGAATAAGAAATGTTACAGTCAAAAAAGAACAGCATGATACTCATGATAAAGAATAAAAGGCCGACTCCAATAGTAAAAAAAACAAAACATAACAACATGAATAATCCTAATAATCACAAAGAGAAAAACTCCGATAAGATAACCATCTCAGAAGCAACAACACGAAGCAAAAAAGGAAAAAAAAATCCGTAAATAACGCACAAACGGCAACCACCTTTAGGCAAGTCAGTCACGGTCGAGGCAGAACAAGTCACGTTGCAGCGATAAGCCCGAACGAAAGCCATGGTCACAATCAGCAGTCTGCGATAAGAGAGATAAGCGCTTCTTTTCGTGGCTTGGCGGGGCAGAGCGAGATAGGGCCGGCGCGTGTGTGCTTCGAGATATTTCGTCACGTTATGACTTGGGGAAGGAGAGGTTTTGAGCCAACGGATGGGGAAATGTCGAATATTAATTATTATTACTATCATTTTCTCTATTTTTAATATTTTTGTCGGATGACATTCTTTCTCTTTCTCTGTCTGTCTGTCTGTCTCTCTTTTTCTCACTCCCTCCTTCCTTTCCTTCCTTTTACCCTCTCTCTCTCTCCTTCCATTCCTCTCTCCTTCACCTCCTCCATCCTTCTACCTTCATCTCCCTCCCCCTTCCTTTCCTCTCCTCCCCCCTTCCGCGAAAGATGAATGTACACGGAAGCTATGATAATTACAAGCATTAGCTGCACCTAAGCTGCGAGCTCATTGGCTACTGAGGTGATGACGTCATACAGAAGAATTCGCTGTGTCCGGTCGACTCACCTTCTATACCATTCGTTGGTCCATTGCATTTGTACGGTTTGTTTTTCTTTGAGATTTTGTTTGCAATAGTGATGGTTCTATTTTCAACACCAAGAGTGATTTCAATAATGGTGATAGTGGTGATCAGAATAGTATCATCGGTGATTATTGTGATGTTTTAAGAAATGATGATGATAATAATAATAACTAATGGTGGTGATAATTATGATAATGATAATAACGATTATGATAATAATGACAATAATTTTATAATAATAATGATAATACTGATAATGATAACAGTAACAATAATAGTAACAATAATGATAATAATGATGATAACAAAAACAACAACAATGACCACAACGATACCAATATCAATGAAAATACTAACAATAATGATAATAATGATAAAGATGATAATTATGATAACATTAATAATGATAATGATGATATAAATGATGATGATAATACTTATGATAAGGATAATTGCAATAATGATAATGAAAACTATAATAATGACAATTATGATGAAAAGAATAACAATGATGATGATAATGATAATGACAACAATAGCAACGACAACAATGATAATACCAATATGATAATGATAATAACATTAACACTAATGATGAAAAACATAGTTATGATAATAATTATGTGACTAATGATAATAACAATGATATTGATAGTAATAAGTGATAATAATTATGATAATGATAATGATAATGATGATGATAATAGTAATGATAATAATTGTACTGTTAATAATATTGATAAAAGTAGTAATAATAATGATAACATCAATAATGGGGATGATTATGATAATAATAAAATGATGATGTGTATGATACTAATAGTGATGATAATGATGATAATAATGATGATGATAATAATGATAGTAATAGTAATATAAATAACATAATGATAATAATTATGATAATAGTGATAATGATGATAATGAAAATACTAATGATAATCAAAATAATTATAATAACAATGATAATAGCGATGATAATGACAATGACGATAATACAAATACTGATAATATGATAGTATTATTAATGATAATATTATAAAAATATAACAAGGGTATTGATAATCATGATAATATTAATTATAAAAGTAATAGTGGAAATAATGATAATAATGATAATAAAAATGATAACAAAAATAATGAAGATGATAATAATAAAAGTGATAATAAAAAAAATTATGATAATGATAACAACTGTATGAATAATGATAACATCATTAATGATAACTGTATCAACAATTAAGGCATCTACACACACACCGCCTCACGGGCGCACAGGACAGAAGAGCGCTATTAAGGGTGTGTTACCTCACCGTGGCGTTTTTTTTTTTTTTTTTTTTTTTTTTTTTTTTTTTTTTTATGAGGAGGATCGAGTCCGACTGTGGGTTGGATCAAGATCTTGTCTTAAAATTTCTTTCAATAATGGTGATGATGATAATAATGATGATAATGATGACAATGTTGATTATGATAATTACAATAATAGTAGTGATAGTTATATTGATAATGATGATGGTCATGCCAATAATAATAATGATAGTGATAATGATAATGGGGATCATAATAAACATGAACATGATAATAGTAATATGAATATCTTGTCATAGAATTTCTTTCAATGATAATTATAATGTTATAATGGTGATAATATCAACAACGATGATAATGGTGATATCAATAATGATTATAATGATAATTATAATAATATTAACAATAATAACGATAATAATTATGATAATGATATTAATCATAACAATGATAACAACGACAATGATAGTAATGACAATGATAATGATGATATATATAGAAAAAAACATCTACAACTACTA
>BOPN01002236.1:177049-179549 GCA_017312705.2 Penaeus japonicus
CCAACCTTCTCGCTTCATCACCCTCTTGTAGATGTACGTCGTTTAAAATTCCTTCTTTTCAATCGCCAAAGTTCAATTGCCATATTTTCATTTCCCTTTTAAATGATCGCTGAGAATTCGAAAACTTTCATATTATCTTTACTTCTTGTCAATATTAGGTCAAGCATAGATGGCCTGTCCATACGCCTTTCCCTAGTTTATTCAGTTATGCTTCGACGAAGGCAATGCTCAGTTACGATTTCCAGTAATCGTGATTTTGGATGCAAAGTTTCCCAGTCAATTGTACAATCAAAATCTTCTGTTCAAAAGAATTTTCTTGACTTGCTTTCCATAATTTGAAGTAAAACCTTATAAGCATTTCTTGGGCTAGTTCTTGGTAGCTTCCTTGTGGCCATGCTGATGTATGCAGCGTCATACACGAAGTGGATATTATTAAGTTCACTCTTTGTTTTTATTCCAATAACCTTGAAGTCCACAATTTGATCTCGTTTTATTTCTACTTAGTTATCAATTCCATCCTTGAATATTGATACTACCTCTCTAGCCAACTGATTGTTATAAAGATACTCACATTCCATCATGACCTGAGATTTCCTGCTTTCCTCCCGTTTCTAGCCACACTTGGCTCCTGGATGTATCTGTACATGCTAGCCTGGTTGCCCTAGGGTGATGAAAATTACCCTAGGTTGCCTGTGTCGCCATGCGAACTGTAAATTTAAGGAAGGGTAGAGGAGGCAGGCATGAGAGCAGAGAAAGAAAGACGAGAATTGAGAACAGAAAACCAAAGCGCACATATCTGACCTTCAGCCCTGCCGGCCGGAGGCTGGTGTATTGTGGACCATCCCACAGGGCTGCACTCAACTGCCGTTGCCTTTTTCGAAACCTTGCATTTGGCTGCCGCCATTTTTTCTTTTTTTTTTTTTCTTTTGGGTAAATTCTAAAATAACACGATCATAATATTTTCACCAATTATGAATAATTACCTGTTATTTACCATTTCTAATATCAAGTGAAACAAAGTGATCATACATGATACTCCGATAATAATATTTATCAGTTTTATCCCATATATGACCTCTTTTGAGCCTTACTTTATCCCTGCGGAAAAACGCCACAGGTGCCGCATCTTACCGATTGCGAATTTTCGTGGAACCATCGCCCTGCCAACCCAACTACTGCTGTAGAAAACGTCTATGTTCATCTCCTCCGGGTCCCTCCACCACTGCCAATTGACCTTTCTTTTCTCCAAATATTATAATCTCTGAGCCCTAATGTAGCCTTTTCTGAATAGGGGTCAAGTTTGGTTTCAACGATGCATCTTCCATTTGGCCGCCATGCCAGTGCTTCCTCGGCTTTTCATTTTGGAAGTATATATGTGTGTGTGTGTGTATGCACACACACTCACCCACATACACACACACACACACACGCACACACACACACACACACATACACACACACACACACACACACACACACACACACACACACACACACACACAAACACACACACACACATACACACCTGATAATAATAATAACAATAATGATAATGATAATAATGATAACAGTGATAATATCCATATTGATTTGGATAATGATATCAATGATGATGATGATGACAATGATGATACAAACAATAATAAGGATGATAATAGATAACAATGATAATGATAATGACAATAATGGTAATAATGAAAAAATAATCATAATGATAACAAAAATGATGGTAACAACCAAAACAAAACAACAACGATTGCTGAACTACCTCCACCCCCTCTTTCAAGCCTCCCCCCTCCCTCTCTTCTCCTCCTCTCCCTTTCTCTTCCTCCCCCCTTTCTACATCCGTTTCGAGTATCATCTGAATCACCCTCCCTTGCCCCTCCCCCCACCTCTTCCACCCCCTCCCCTTCCCCCTACCACCATTCTCCTCTTGGTCCTCTCGCTGGCATTCCCTCCAATTAGGTGGTGGTTCTTGCCTTTCCTCCTGACTTCTGACCTTGCCCTAACCTCTAAAATCACGAACTCACACACGCACACACTCTTGCTCTCTCTCTCTCTCTCTCTCTGTCTTTCTTTTGCTTTCTTTCTCTCTTTCTCTTTTCTTTTCTTTCGTTCTCTCACTCTCTCTCTATCTTCGTTTCTCCCTTTCTACCTCTCAGTCACCTACATACACATACGAACTTACACCCTTATACATGTTCACTATTACTCATACACACACACGTACACACACGTGCGCGCATGCACATGCATTTTCATACAAACTCATATTCAGTTTCGCAATCTCTCCTACAGAGGCAGCCCTTTTTAAGTTAACTACATGACTCTACTCCTAATAAATGATGAATTAACAAAACTGTAAGGTGGAGAATTGAGAATTTTTACTTAAAATGATCAGGATATTTAAGATTTAATTAGTGGACTCAACTATACTTGTTGGCACTTAAAAACACGTCGATATCACTAGATCGTTTAACTAAAGGTATCACAAATTATG
>BOPN01002236.1:212049-217049 GCA_017312705.2 Penaeus japonicus
AGATTGAAGATCTCTTGTTCCTCGTACCTGTGCTCCGGCCTTCATTGCTGGACCTGGTTCAGCGATGCAGTTAATCACTTGGTCAGACTGAGGGAGGAGGTGTGTGCTTAGGGTTTGCCATGGCTATCTCTCATTGCCTCACAGTGGAACGCCATGAAATTTGAAATGTTTGATACAGACACTTGCGCCCTTGCATTCGTGTTGCTCGGCACAACTTTTCATTGATATTTGGGAAAAGAAGATCACTGAGACAGCGGTGATCTAGGCAGTGCATGCTCAGCATAGCAGGCAATGTGTTTGCTGTCATTCTTCTAAGATATTCCAGAGACAGGCACTAGAGACTGGAGCAATCTGGATTCACTCCTGATAAATCCATAATAGATCCCTTGCAGCCTTAAGAAAGCATTTGACTTGGCGTATCGTCAATCACTCATGTCTATATGGTGGTACTCAAAATACAGTCAAGTGTTGGGGGAGGTCTAGCTTCTTTCCTCAGAATTCATGAGTCGACAAGGCTGCTTCCTTCCATAGGTGCTTTCCAGCACTCAGATGGACTGAATAATGGGTAGAACTGTCATTGATACTACCCAAGATCACTGTCCTTGACTTTGCTGTTGATGTTGCCATGTTAACGGGTCTCTGGAGACTCTAGTAATGACTCTCCATGGATTAGCAGTGAGATAAAACCCTTGGGTCTAATGGTCTCTTGGACCAAGACAAAGATCCAGGATTTCGGGAGAACCTGCTCCGTCGGTTACGTACTTGCGATAAAGACATCGAAGTCGCGCAGCATCTTCCATATCTTGGTAGTGCACTTCATGGCTTTGGGTTGTCAGAGCAGGAAGGGGAGGGAGCCATGGACTCACTTGATGGGAGTATTTGCAGATGCCGGTGCAGAAGGATCAAACGGCGTGTCTACTGGCTTGGTGTCTCGTTTTGATATCCTTAAAATCTGTCAACTCTATCGCGAAGAGGTAGGGAAGGGCAGTCTGGGCCGTGCCACCGCCTGGCGGCTCGCTCAGAGGACCCACGTGACTGGCGCAGAGGGTGGACGCGGCAATGCACTTGCTATTATTATTATTGTTATCAATATTGCTGTTGCTGTTGTTATTATTATCATTATTATTGGTATAATTGTTATCACTAAATTCATATCATCATCATTATTTTTATTTGTAGAAGAAAGGTATGAATGAGAGAGAATATCTAAACATACAAGATATGTATTTGACGCGTTTCGACGGAGGTTTTTTTCAAAAATACATGTATTTTTGAAAAAGATCTCCGTCGAAACGCGTCAAATACATCTCTTGCATTGTGTAGATATTTAATCTAATTCATACCCTTCTTCTTCGTTCATAATTTTTATTATCATTATAATTAAATACCATTACTGTTGCTATCATTATTATCACCAGACCATTGTCATTATCATTAACATAATTACTTTTATTATCATCAACATTATTATTATCATCATTATTGTTGTTATCAATATTAATATCATTATTGTTGTTGTTATCATCCTTTGTATAATTATATTATCATCTTTATTGGTATCAGTGTTATTATTGTTATTATCATTATCATTATTACTCTCATTATAACCATGACTCTTGTTACCATATCATTATTGTCATTGCTATCGTTCATATAATTATCAATAAGATATTATCATTATTTTCACTACTTCCATCATCATCATTATTGTTATCATTATTTCATTTTTTATTATTATAAGCATATTTGTCACCATTACTGTTACCCTCATTATCATTATTATCATTATCTTTAATATAATTACTTGTGTCGTTTTGTTGTTGTTGTTATTGTTCTTCTTATTCTTATTATCATCAACATCATCATTATTACAACTGCATTGATCTTATTAACATTGTCATAATTTATTTTTTTTCATTCTTCAAAATGTTGAATTCCTCATGTAACCAGTGGAACACAACAAAACTAAAATCATAGAATAGAAAGATTTCTGAAAAGCAAATGTAAATGAATCAGCTCTTTGACACCGGCCATCAGACAGTCCTTATGGCCCATGACCCCAAATCTTCCTCTTGATCATTTTTCTACAATGTTTTTATATATATTTCAGAAAAAAAAAACATTTGGAAAGCCATGCATTAACACTGAAATAAAACAGCAGCTAGATGAGAAGAAGCGTATTAAAGAAGAAGAAGAAGAAGAAATGGTCCTAAGTATACGGCGTGCAACTCTTCCGATTGCGAAATCAAGTCAGTCAGTCAGACAACAGCGTTAGAGTCAGCATTCCTCACTAACGGATTAGAAAAGCGTGGTACTAACATCGAAATTACATAGACGGCAGTACACAGATTCTATATAGAAATTGTGATAAAACAGTTGTCCATGTCACTGCAGACGATCAAGATGTAACAGATTCTGGACAGATAACGAACTATTCAAATATCTCTTTATAAATACTGTTAACTATCAGACAAGTTACCACTAGCTACACAACAACTGTCATGATGATATAGGACTAAGGATGTTCTAACATCCATAACAGAAAATTAGATAAAATCAGCCACCAAGTAGTTAAATAATTAATCCCCAGTGAATGATTATATATAAATGGGGCTAATAAAAAAAAATCTGTAATCAAACCAGTCACCTTACATATAATTAATTGTTCTCTAAGATGGACTGAAAGTTGCTTGAGCTCTTCTATCAACAGAAAGAAAATACATTTTTAGGCCATGTCATATCTAAGAATCCCGAGTAATTTATTTGAAAAACAAAACTATATAATTGGCTATTTGGTTTTGAAAAGAACTCATCAACATTTAATGTCATAATAGATCATACCAATGCCACATGTAAGGCAGTCATATGACGAGAAACATTGTTCTAAGTTAGATACATGGATTTTTCATGAAACCCCTATGAAAACAAAACAAAACAAAGTATTATGGAAATAAGATTGATTCATACAATTGCCAATAATCTCATTTCTCTCACGGACAACAGAATGTTACAATTTCGTCCGATAAGTCCAGAATAATTATAAATAACGAAAAAGAGTACTTCAACGTTCAATTCTTGGGTCAATTTGATTTTCTTACTATAGCAACGGCATTGTTAACATCAGTTTTCTGTCAAGATGTAACCCATGTCCAGATGAAAGCATCATGTCCACCTCTGGCGCTTCTTTAATGAAATAATATGATTGTAAGTGACATCCACGAAACAGCATTCACCAGAGGAGAATTTGTGAAAAACGAACTGCCAATATAAACAAAAATAATAACGTAATGTATATATTAGGGCTTTAAGAAATTCCTTTTACACTTGATCCCTTCACATGCTGGTAATAAACAGATAGGGAGAGCAGTCGAATGAATTTCTAGGCGTTAGAACAAGTGAGAAACTCATACTTGGGTAAGGTCTGTTCAATGCATTAGAGTTTTAGATAATTTATTGGCCATATTTTCATACTTTATCCGTTGCTTTATCTTATTAGAATTGTAGATGTATCTTAAGGGACCTCAACAGACGCAAGTTCTCGTAAATGGTTCCGTCAGTGTTGTAAAACTGCAATATTCTGTGACTATTTCACATTGTATATACTGTATACATTTAGTGACTATTTGTTAATATCATGAATAGACAGGGAGTTAAAGGTAAACATAAAAATCTCTTAACTTTGCTCTTGCTATTGTTGTTATTATCATCTCATTGGTATTATTATATCTTATCGTCATTAAAATTATTATTTCTAATTTCATTCTGATCACTATCATTATAATCATCATCATTATTGTTATTGTTGTTATTATCCTCATTATCATTGTTATCATTATCATTAGTATTATAAGTATTGGTATCATTACTATCATTATCATTATTATCATTAGTATTATAAGTATTGGTATCATTACTATCATTATCATTATTATCATTAGTATCATTGTTATCATTATCTTCATCATCATTATTACTCTTTTTGTTTTGGCCATTATTGTTATCATTATCAACGTAATTGTAGGCATCATTAATAGGTCGTCATTATATACCATGCCATTATAATTAGCATGAATAAAATGAAATGCAGATTAAATTATGATGATAAAATAGTCACTAAAATCGCATATGCCACACCCATTGCATTTCTACGTTCAAGATAACTTCGGCTTATTAGATAATACTCGCTGTGAAAATAACCCGTTAGCCTTTTAAAGTCGCCAGATGTCAAAATGTGCGGGAAGGAGGAGAGCAGCTGGTTGCGTAAGGCACTTTGCGTGGCACCCCCGTTTGACGGCTTTATGACACTTGATTTAGAGTCATTTAAGAACTGTAGATAATCTTGCGTCATGCTTGATTTGAATGAGACCATTGGATCGACGTTGGAGATTCGAGGTTTCGAAATTGCGCGGGAAATTTCGTTCACAGCGACTACGAGCTTAAAAAAACAGAAAAACAAAACAAAACAATAGAGGATCGGATGAATGGGTGTATGACGCAGTCTTGGCTAGACAGTACGCTACAGACTAGCAAGCGAAGACGGAATTTGATACTTGATTACATATGTGAACTAAGCCCCACGCTAGCATTGCCCTTCTACCTCCCCCTCCTCTGTGCATCTCGCTATGACGTCATCATGTGCATCTTTCTCCTCCTCCTCTTTCCTCCTTCCTCCTCGCTTCTTCCCCTCCCCTCCCATCTTCGTATCCTGTTTCTCCCTCCTTGCATTCCTCATACTTTCTCCTTCCCCGCATTTCTTCCACCCTCTCCCCCTCCTCTTTTCCTCTTCTTCCTCGTCCTCGGTTGTCTCACTATTTCCCCCCTCCCGCTCGCCTTTTCCATCTTCTCCTACTCTTCCTCTAATCCCCCTCTTCCCTTACCCCCTCCTACCCCTTCTCCTCTCCTCCCCTTCCCCTCCTACCCTTAAACCTCCTCCTCCTCCCCTTTCCTCACCCCCTTCCTCCTCCTCCTCCTGTTCTCCACCACCTTCCTCCCCTACCCGC
>BOPN01002237.1:37500-52500 GCA_017312705.2 Penaeus japonicus
AATTTGCTGTTTAACAAACATGTGCCATAAAAGCACATCGTAATACCCTAGGTGTGCATCTTTTGGCATGTACAGCAGTGTCTTAGTTGTACTACAGTTGTGGTAGACTTGTCTTTTTTTCTTTTTTTTAAACTGGATTTTAGACCACTGGTTTTCAAACTTAAATGTAAATATCATTATTAATATTCTGATATTATTAATATTCTGGCTATTAGTTTTATAATTTGTGGTATTATTATCATTTCACAATCTTTATTCTCGAGTCGTGTTTTCAACCCATAAAGTCCTCTTCTCCATGATGGTGGCGTACCACGTCTTGCATATTAAAGTCCCATTCACGCGAATCGTGCTATGTCAATAGTACAATCTAGAGCTGACGGCAAGTTTCCGTTAGCAACACACACCTTATCATCGTCCCGCAGCCATTCCCCTTGTAGGCCCTTCTCTGCCTGAGCCAATCAGACACCAACGCCTCCCACCTCCCTTTTGTTGTGAAGGGAACGTAACGTGTTAAAAAACAGTGCTGGTGCTGTTTATCTTACTATTTATACATTAAAATGCATGTAATTACTCATTGTTTTAATATGTGTGGGATACGCATGTGCTTGATCATTTATAAAATCAAACTAGAAAAATGGCATAATTTTTAATCAGGGTGAGAAGACAAGTTAAAGTTGGTGTTTTTTCTAAGGATAGATCATTGCTAAAGAGTACATTTGTTGCAAAGTGGTAGATGAGTAGCGTTATGAGTTACTTGAAGGTTGCCAAAAGTGGATTATTTAGGTAGAATGAGAATAGATAAGAGTAGGTTAACCCAGTAGTTGCCAGCCAACGACCCTTGACCAGTTAGTTATGCCTGCCAGCCAATTTTAATTCAACACAGAAAAATATTTAATCTGAAGATTATGAATACTTGAGCGAGATTTTACTGCATTTCAATATGACCAACTCGTGCAGTGGTATACCACTGGCATTCTACAGGTAAAGGAAGACTTATGGGGTAGATTTAGTAGACTCAATAAAGAATTGGGAGCACATCAACGTTAATGATTTAGTGCTACTCACTGTTTGTATGTACATATTTTTTATTACTTACTAGTTTAAGATAACTGTCACCAGGATTTGGAAAAAGCTACTGATGACCATGATGTTTTTATTTGATGTGGGTTGGCTATGGTCAATGGACTATGAGTAGATGATGGGGTAGATTGAGAATAGAGTTGTGATAAAGTGTCGATGTTTAGATTAGATTATGTAGATAGAGTGTATTTAGATTAGAAGAGGGTGTATTAGGATTAGAATTTGCAGTAATTATTTAAAAAGGAGTAGAAAGAGAAAAAATGATGCTTGGAATAGGTGAAAATTTATGGCTAGATTACTTGTACCCCAAGTATACCTATGACTTCATATTTTACATAGTTTATTGACGAAATGTGAAACCTCTATGTAAGATTACTCTTTTTCCTATCTTATAAGTCTTGAGTGTGATCTTGTTCTCTTTTGTTTGTGGGTAAGGTATGTGTATATTTATGGTTTATAGTGAAAAGAGGGTATAAAGGTTATACAAATAGTTAATATCTCATCGTGATGGAAATATTTCCATTGGTTTCCAGCTGCTGCAACGAACCTCTTTTTCTTAAATTACTCTTTCAATACTCTTAAAATAATGAGCATACCAATTAGTCTTGAACACTGGAAAGTACTTAAATTCTGAGCCCTAGTAAGCACTTTAATTGCATTGAAAATACGGCCAATTTGCCAGGTAATGATGCCTCAGGTGGATACATTAGCTATTGGTAGTCCCAGGCTAAGGTGGATAATGAGTGGAAATGTGATGAAGAGAGGTAAATAAGTAGACGTTTTGAGGGTATATGAAGACTGATAGGGACTTTAAGTCAATTAAGTACAAATAATTATATATTTATTATGAAAAAGGGGTAGAATAAGTAGATTTTATATGTATGAGATATGAATATAGATTGCAACTAACGGCGGCGTTTTTTTCAAGTTACAATATTATTATCATTATCATTGCTATCAGCAGCATTATTACTATTCAGTAAATACATTTCTGATATACGATTCAAGAGACGATAGCTCTATCTCCACAGCTGGCTTTTCAACAGCATTAATACCATAGGACATATCGCGGCAATATTCGTTAGGCAAGCTATGGTAGGGACGCAGTGACACTGACAAAATATGCCACGACAGTATGCCCCACAAGATGAATTACAAGGTTAACGAATGAAGGACTTCTGGTATATATTGATAATGGACCAAAACGGCGTATATGCTTTACAATGGCTGCCGCGAAATGGAAAACCCTTTGTGTTCGGAGAAATGTTCAGCCTCTGAAAATGATATTGTGAATTTATGGCCTCGTATTCTGCTTAGTTTATTAAAGAAATATGTTCACCTCTATTTGAGTTTAACCTTTTTTCCCCTATCATAGCGTTTGTTTAATTTATCGTTGTGTTGACAATATAGTTCCATTCTTTAATAAGAGTATCATTATTTTTATGTATGCGTAAGTCCTTGCTTAAGGATGAAACAAAATATAAACTACAATATAAGGATTCTTTAGGAAGTATGTTTTCCATATCTAAATATATTTTTAATAGAACACATATTTCGATTCCTACTTTCAGATATTTTTCGAGCTATTGCACGGCTGAGGTATGATGAAGGTGAGACGTTTTGCCCTTTTATGAAATTAATGTATTGCAAGATTCTGCATTACTCACGGCAGACCAGAATCTTACCTATTTATTTTCGTATACTTTATAACAATATGCCTGTATATCTGATATATACGACGACAATATGAAGCAAATGGACTTAAATTTGTAGAAAATATACATCTTTTTATACCGAAAAAAACAACCGAGATCGTCTTACTAGCGGAAAGTAGCAATAGCTATTTCTCAAGCGCTGGTTCATGTAATGTTAAATAATACACTGGTGCCAAACATAATTAAATAGCGATTGTCTTTTTTTTCAATTATGACGTAAATCAGTAATTCGAAATGAGAGAGGGAAGGAAGGAGAAAGGGAGGTGGGTAAGGAGGGAAAGAGAGAGAGAGGGAGGTAGGTAAGTAGGTAGGTAAGGAAGGAAAGGAGGAAGGGGGTAGGGAGGAAAGTAGGTAAGGAGGGAAAGAGGGAGAGAGATAGGTAAGGAGGGAAAGAGGGAGGGAGGGAGATAAGTAAGGAGGGAGAGAGGAAGAGAGATAGGTAATGAAGGAAAGAGGGAGGTAGGCAAGGAGGGAAAGAGGAAGGGAGGGAAGGATGTAGGTAAGGAGGGAAGGAAGGAGAGAGGGTGGTAGGTAAGGAGTGAAAGAGGGAGGCAGGTAGGTAAGGAAGGAAAGAAGGAAGGGGAGAGGGAGGAAGGTAGGTAAGGAGGGAAAGAGGGCGGAAGATAGGTAAGGAGGGAAAAAGGAAGGGAGGGAGGAAGGCAGATAGGTAATGAGGGAAAGAGGGAGGGAGGGATATAAGTAAGGAGGGAAAGAGAGAGGGAGGGAGAAAGAGAAATAGGTAATGAAGGAAAGAGGGAGGGAGGGAGGTAGGTAAGGAGGGAGGGAGGGAGGGTGGTAGGTAAGGAGGGAAAGGAGGGAGGGAGGGAGGAAGGCAGATAGGTAATGGGGGAAAGAGGGAGGGAGGGAGATAAGTAAGGAGGGACAGAGGTAAAGAAGGAAAGAGGGAGGTAAGGAGGGAAAGCGGGAGAGAGCGAGGTAAGGAGGGAAAGAGGGAGGGAAGGAGGTAAGGAAAGAGGGAGGGAGGGAGGTAAAGAGGGAAAGAGGGAGGAGGTGAGGAGGGAAAGAGGGAGGGAGGTAAGGAAGGAAAGAGGGGGATAGGGAGGTAATGAGGGAAAGAGGGAGATAGGGAGGTAAGGAGGGAAATAGGGAGGGAGGTAAGGAGGGCAAGAGGGAGGGAGAGCGGTAAGGAGGGAAAGAGGGAGGGAGGGAGGTAAGGAGGGAGGGAGAGAGGGAAGGAGGGAAAGAGGGAGGGAGGGAGGGAAGGAGGGAAAGAGGGAGGGAGGGAGGGAAGGAGGGAAAGAGGGAGGGAGGGAGGGAGGGAGGGAGGGAGGGAGGGAGGGGGAAGGAGGGAAAGAGGGAGGGAGGGGAAGGAGGGAAAGAGGGAGGGAGGGAGGTAAGGAGGGAAAGAGGGAGGGAGGGAGGTAAGGAGGGAAAGAGGGAGGGAGGTTAGGAGGGAAAGAGGGGGATAGGGAGGTAATGAGGGAAAGAGGGAGATAGGGAGGTAAGGAGGGAAAGAGGGAGGGAGGGAAAGAGGGAGGGAGGGAGGTAAAGAGGGAAAGAGGGAGGGAGGTAAGGAGGAAAAAAAAAGGGGAGGGAGGTAAGGAGGGAAAGAGGGAGGGGGGGGGGGTAAGGAGGGAAAGAGAGAGGAAGTAAGGAGGGAAAGATGGAGAGAGGGAGGTAAGGAAGGTAAGAAGGAGAGGGGGTGGTTAGAGGGAAAAAAAGGGGAGAGAGGTAAGGAGGGAAAGAGGGAGAGAGGTAAGGGAAGGAAAGGAGGGAGGGGGGGGAGGTAAGGAAGGAGAGAGGTAGGGAGGTAAGGAGGGAAAGAAGGAGGGGGAGGTGGGAGGGGAGGGAAAGAAAGAAGGAGTAGGGGAGGGAGGGAGGTAAGGAGGGAAAGAAGGAGGGAGGGAGGTAAGGAGGAAAGAGGGAGGGGGGAGGTGTAGGAGGGAAAGAGGGAGGAGGTAAGAAGGGAAAGAGGGAGAAGGAGGGAAGGAGGGAGGGAGGGAGGGAGGTAAGGAGGGAGAGAGGGAGGAGGAGGGATGGAGAGGAGGGAAAGAGGGAGGGAAAGAGGGAGGGGGGGAGGTAAGGAGGGAAAAAAAGGGGAGGGAGGTAAGGAGGGAAAGAGGGAGGGGGGGGGGAGGTAAGGAGGGAAAGAGGGAGGGAGGGAGATAAGGAGGGAAAGAGGGAGAGAGGTAAGGAGGGAAAGAGGGAGGGAGGGAGATAAGGAGGGAAAGAGGGAGGGAGGGGGGGGGAGGTAAGGAGGGATAGATGGAGGAGGTGAGGAGGGAAAGAGGGAGTAGAGGGAGGTAAGGAGGGAAAAAAGGGGGAGGAGGTAAGGAGGGAAAGAGGGAGGGGGGGGGAGGTAAGGAGGGAAAGAGGAGGAGGTAAGGAGGGAAAGAGGGAGAGAGGCAGGAAGGAAAGAGAGAGAGAGGGAGGTAAGGAGGGAAAGAGGGAGGGAGGGAGGGAGGGAAAGAGGGAGGGGGGGGAGGTAAGGAGGGAAAGAGGGAGGAGGTAAGGAGGGAAAGAGGGAGAGAGGTAAGGAAGGAAAGAGAGAGAGAGGGAGGTAAGGAAGGAAAGAGGGAGGGGGGGAGGTAAGGAGGGAAAGAGGGAGGGGGGGAGGTAAGGAGGGAAAAAAAGGGGAGGGAGGTAAGGAGGGAAAGAGGGAGGGGGGGGAGGTAAGGAGGGAAAGAGGGAGGAGGTAAGGAGGGAAAGAGAGGGATGAAGGGAGGTAAGGAAGGAAAGAGGGAGGGAGGGAGGTAAGGAGGAAAAGAGTGGTGGGAGGGAGGGAGGGAGGGAGAGGAGGGAGGAAGGGAAGGAGGGAGGGAGGGAGGAACGGAGGGAGGGAGGGAGGGAGGAACGGAGGGAGGGAGGGGAAGAGAGAGAGAGAGAGAGAGAGAGAGAGAGAGAGAGAGAGAGAGAGAGAGAGATTGAGATTGACTGACTGGTTGCAAGTGTGGACACAGCACTATTTAAACTTCACACTATAGCGATTTTTTCTGTTACCGTTGTGGATTTTTTTATCTTGGAATATAAAAGCACAGGAACGTGATTCACGCTACCATCTTGTATTTAGCACATTATTTCATACTTTCTCTATCATGTCCTTACTTCCTTGCACTTTTACATTTATTGTATTTTTATGTCTTACGTATGCACCAGTGCTTTCACACATAAATATGTATAAATGGATAGACAAATAGATAGATGTAAATACACTGTAGTTAGTTCTTATGCAAATGTAAATGTAAATCCATTATACATACACATTTACTATTAATCAGGCTAAATAGTCACAAAAAAGCTTACTTCAAAGAGATAGTGAATTGGACATGAATATGGTCAATGGGGACACCCTCCTTTTTTTTTATAAGAGCTTGTAAATGCATGAAGTGAACAGCGAGGCCCTTGTCCCTTTTTTTCCCCTCAATTCGTCTTTAGTCATATGCAGACACAAACACGCAGTAGATGCATAACTAACGGCCACAGCAGCAATCACCTCTCGAAAACTTTTAGCTGGAAACGAGGATAAATCTCCCTCAACGTCACAGCTGGAAGGGACTGTATTAATTCTCGGACCTCCACTTAGCGCAGCTTAGCTTTCAAGCCACTCTGAAGAATCCAATTTAAACCAATAATCAGTTTTCCCCGTGATATATACGGCCGTTGATCGAAAATTTGAGAGAAAATTCATCCTCGTTGCCAAAGACGTCGGGGAAACACATGTCGCTTGTGCCCGAGCGAGGCTGGATGCGCTGGTTGTTTTGAGTTAATTGAGTTTATTGCAATGGCTGGAGCTCTCCCGGGTGATGGCTCGGTGTGGCAGAAGCTCCTAGGCTAAACCGAGATTTTTCTTTTTCAATTCATTTTGCTTGGATTTTTGTTTCGTAGATAGAATTGGTGGTCGACTTTTCAAATTTTATAAATGTAAAAAACGTAATGATAGATAAATACATACATAATGATTTGGAAAAGAAGCAAAAAGCAAAATGATGCTTGTAAAGAAATATCAAATATAAATTATTTCTCCGTACATCTGCTGCTAGTGTATCTAATATACAGTCCATACATTTGTAATATTTACTGTTATATCGTGTACCGATCTTACTTGATTAAGATAAAAGGCAGTGCGTTTTTTACATGCCAAAAGTAATAGTTGACATAACAGTTCAAGCAAACTTTCTCAAACGCCTATTTCATTACGGACACGTTGAATGCATTTTCAAAGCAACTGAATCTCTGACTTAATTTGTAGAATGTGGATGTCAGATTTAATCAAAAGGCTTCAAAGTGCTTGAAATGCTTCCAGGTTAGAGATGTAATAACACAATAATAAAGTGGTAAAAATTGAAACTAGTGTCAAAAGATATGAAGTGTGACTTAAAGTAAAGTCATATTTGATTAACTTGCTCTAAAAATGTGAAGACTTAATTTAGATTTTTTAAAATTGACTTTGTGGACGGAAATGCTAGTGGAGTACCAGCGTTTTAAGGTTGTATTAATACACTATATTTAGAACTTAGAATCTTTAATGCATAGCTATGGGGAAATACGCCCCTTGTTAAGCAAAGTTTTCTTTTCTTTTATATCTAACACGTATAAAGTAAATAAAGTAATAGATTTAGTGAGTGGACATTTCCATTTACATGGTAATCACATTTTCAAAAAGTTCCGTGATAAATATTCTCCTTTCATGAAAAAAAATCTACACTCCGGAAGCTAACGTATGTATGATGCAAAAAATAAATTAAACAAACCATCGAAAACTTATACCATATAAACACAGTATTTCATGAATAATACAAATTGATGATTTAACAAAGCCTCTTGTACATATGATGATTTTCTGATACAAAGAAATCATTTCTCCTTTCAACAGCGTAGTTCCTTTGATGCAGTAACTAAATCAATTCTTTAGTCCTGAAAAAAAAAAAAAAAATATATATATATATAAAAATTTACTATTGACTTTATATGTTGTAATCATCAATATGCTAAGTTATGATTTAGCAGTTTTTTTTCTGATAGTAAGTTTTGAAAAAATGACTGTCTCTCCGTTAGAAAACATTTGAACCTCCAACGGATAATGGCTCTCCGTGACTTGTAACAAGTGTGGGCTTCTGACATAATATACATTTTGAGAGAAAATTAAAGAGGAAAAAGGAAATAACAAATATTGTAAGTGACGTACATGTCATAAAATTAATTAAGAAAAAACATTTAGCATATTAGTATCAAGGTATTGTAGGCTTCATGTGACACTAAATTTCAAGGCAATATCAGAGTAACTTCATTGTATAAAATAATCCTAATCTTACTCTTAATGTCAGACAGTAAAGAAAACTTCATCTGGGAATTCTGCTTATCGAATTTGAATTTAGCTTTAATCTTATAAAACGTGAATTTGACCTTAATATTCATTCAGTCTTTCTTTAGATATTAAACACGCACCTTCTTAAAGTAAATCTCGGTTGGAGAAGCTGCATCACATATTCCCTTGTCTTCTAGCTCCAAAACACAAGCGGTTTCATCAATTGAATCTGCTGGTGAATCCATTTGACTTACACCAAGTGCGAGGTTCTGAAAATAATATTCATTTTGAAAAATTGAAACATCTACATTATACATGAATATACAAATACCTATACAAATATAAATGTAGATTTAAATATATGTATATGTATATATGTATATACACACATGTGTATATACATAGAGATACATATACATATATATTTGTATATATTATATATATATATATATATATATATATATATATATATATATATATATATATATATATATATATATATATAATATAGAGGTACATATACATATATATTTGTATATAATATATATATATATATATATATATATATATATATATATATATATATATATATATATATAATATAAAAATATATATGTATATGTACCTCTATTATATGTATCTATCTATATTACAAGAGAGATTTAAGGGAACGGCGAGAGAGAGAGAGAGAGAGAGAGAGAGAGGGAGGAAGAGAGGGAGAGAGAGAGAGAGAGAGAGAGAGAGAGAGAGAGAGAGAGAGAGAGAGAGTGGGGGGGGAGAGGAAGGGGAAAAGGAGAGAGAGAGAGAAAGAGTGAGAGAGAGAGAGAGAGAGAGAGAGAGAGAGAGAGAGAGAGAGAGAGAGAGAGAGAGAGAGAGAGAGAGAGAGAGAGAGAGAGAGAGAGAGAGAGAGAGAGAGAGAGAGAGAGGGGGGGGGAGAGGGAGGGAGAGAGAGAGAGAAAGAGTGGGGGGGAGGGAGAGGGAGGGAGGGAGAGTGAGAGAAAGAGTGGGGGGGGAGAGGGAGGGAGGGAGGGAGGGAGGGAGAGGGAGGGAGAGAGAGAGAGAGAGAGAGAAAGAGTGTGGGGTGGGGGAGGGAGGGAGAGTGAGAGAAAGTGGGGGGGGGGAGAGGGAGGAAGGGAGGGAGGGAGGGAGAGAGAGTGAGAGATTCATAACTTAGTATGTGCTATAAATACCAATAAACTACGAGCTTCAGTCCGTATCTCACCCTATTTAAAGTTATCACTTACTTCTTTCTCCGTGGTAGCACACGTGGCATCTTCAACCGATTCCCCGGCAGCTGATGGATCTACGTGACTTGCACCAAATAGAGGTTCCTGAAAATAGTTTCAGCTTACAAATAGAAATAAACAGATTTGGAATAAGGGAAATGATACATTACTGAACGTGTGCATTTGCGTAAGTGTGTGTGTGTGTGTGTGTGTGCGCGTGATCGAGAGAGAGAGAGAGAGGAAGAGAGAGAGAAAGAGAAAAAAGAGCGAGAAAGAGAGAGAGAGAGAGAGAGAGAGAGAGAGAGAGAGAGAGAGAGAGAGAGAGAGAGAGAGAGAGAGAGAGAGAGAGAGAGAGAGAGAGAGAGAGAGAGAGAGAGAGAGAGGGTGAGAGAGAGAGAGAGAGAGAGAGAGAGAGAGAGAGAGAGAGAGAGAGAGAGAGAGAGAGAGAGAGAGAGAGAGAGAGAAAGAGCGAGAAAGAGAGAGAACTTCAACGCACATATGCACTTCAAGAGAGATAGAGAGAGGGAGAAAGAGAGAGAGGGATATATATATATATATATATATATATATATATATATATATATATGAGAGAGAGAGAGAGAGAGAGAGAGAGAGAGAAAGAGAAAAAAAGAGCGAGAAAGAGAGAGAACTTCAACGAACATATGCACTCCAAGAGAGAGAGAGAGAGAGAGAGAGAGAGAGAGAGAGAGAGAGAGAGAGAGAGAGAGAGAGAGAGAGAGAGAGAGAGAGAGAGAGAGAGAGAGAGAGAGAGAGAGAGAGGGAGAGGGAGGGAGGGGGAGAGAGAGAGAGAGAGAGAGAGAGAGAGAGAGAGAGAGAGAGAGAGAGAGAGAGAGAGAGAGAGAGAGAGAGAGAGAGAGTGAGAGTGAGAGAGAGAGAGGGAGGGAGAGGGGGAGGGAGGGAGGGAGAGAGAGAGAGAGAGAGAGAGAGAGAGAGAGAGAGAGAGAGAGAGAGAGAGAGAGAGAGAGAAAGAGCGAGAAAGAGAGAGAACTTCAACGCACATATGTACTTCAAGAGAGAGAGAGAGATAATGAGAGAGAGAGAGAGAGAGAGAGAGAGAGAGAGAGAGAGAGAGAGAGAGAGAGAGAGAGAGAGAGAGAGAGAGAGAGAGAGAGAGAGAGAGAGAGAGAGAGAGAGAGAGAGAGAGAGAGAGAGAGAGAGAGAGAGAGAGGATATCACATAATTTTTTTTATCCACTATAATAACTCCAGTGCATTCACAGGAGCTCATAAAAATAAACAAACTTCTCTTAAACCGATTGGACCCTTCTACGCACATATACACGCCAACACACACACACACAAACACATACGTACATACATTCACACTCACACGGGAACACGCAGAACAACAAAAATCAAACTTCAGCATCGCTATCGTCCAATATCCTTCACAACAGCAACTTGATACCCTGCTCCGTACCTCCTCGTCTCTGGCCTCGTGTCTAGTTGACTCGTCCTCCGCCGCTTCAGGAATGTCAAACGAGTCATCCGCTCGTCCGCAGACGCTCGCGTTCAGCTTGCACGTGAGGCTCTCGTTCAGGGCTTCGCGTTCGACGTTCAGGGACTCCTCGTGTTGTTCCAGCATCTCCCTTTCGCTCTCCATTTTCGCCAGCTCCGTCCGTATCATGACCCTGGGGGAACGACAAGGAAGTCATATAATGAGCCATTTAAGGATACGGCTAAGACTTTAATATCATGAAGAAAAAAAATTAAGTAAGATGTATTAGGCATAAAAGCAATAAGGACAATAAAGGTGATAATAAAGGATATAGAAATAGAAAGCATATCAAAAGATGAAGGTTATGGGGAGACAGGAGACAGGAAACAGAGAACGAGAATGGAGGGAGAAGGAAGAGAGACTAAATGGAGGGGGGGGGTGAGAGAGAGAGTGAGAGAGAGAGAGAGAATGAGAGAGAGAGAGAGAGAGAGAGAGAGAGAGAGAGAGAGAGAGAGAGAGAGAGAGAGAGAGAGAGAGAGAGAGAGAGAGAGAGAGAGAGAGAGAGAGAGAGAGAGAGAGAGAGAGAGAGAGAGAGAGAGAGAGAGAGAGAGAGAGAGAGGGAGAGAGAGAGAGAGAGAGAGAGATACCATTAATGTAAAGAAAGAAAAAAATCGAAATAAACCCTTTAATCTCTTACACAAGCGACTGCATAAACTCGACTGGCATCTCGGCGTCATATTCTTCCAAGTCATCATCATCATCAGGAGGTGATACAGCATCTAGCTCATCCAAAACATCTTCGATCTCAAAGAGCGTCCTGTCAATAATGAGAGAGTCTTCGTGTAAGTTCTCTTCCTCGTCCTCTTCTGTGAAGTCTTCGCTGTCCAGTTCTTTGCTTTCGGCACTGCCTTCGTCCCCTTGCTCCTGGCTTCCCTCATCTTCTTCATCTCCTTCTTCCTCCTCTTCATTATCTTCGGAAGTATGTTCCCCCTCCTCCTGCCCTTCGCTTCCCGAAATATCCACATCCTGTTAGCATGTACGAATTAAGAGAAGAAGGCCTAGTAGCTGCTTTAAGGTACACAACACGTGCAATATGCGATATGTATAATATTAAAACTTATAAAAACTACAAAAATATGTAACAGAATAAAACATTAAAATAATATATCTATTCAGTGTGCAGCACACGTACCTGCACTTTAACCGTCAATTCTGCAATAGGGTCTGCATCCTTGTTTACTTCTGCACCCGAGGCCATACATTCTCTGCAGGGAAGATAAATATACATGTAATCTCTTTCAATATTTTCTATTTACAAAAACGAAGGCTAAGTTCCCATTTTTAGTGTTCTTATTATCAGTTTTGTAGAGTATTATTTTCTTAAAACTTCGATTAAATACATAGTATCCTCTTAGAAATTAGTGGTCATTTTCAAACAATGCAGATTTCCAAAACCAGTTCACATTTCTCACTTTCAAAAGTTTCCCGTTTCCCAGTGTGGAATGATAAAACAATAAAAAAAAAACTTACTCATTAGCTGGAGCCTCCAACTTACGGCTATCGTCGCAGCTTTCGTGACTTTGTCTGCGATCTGCCAAACGAGAGAGAGAAAGAAAACAAATCTACTTAAACTTTGTTGTTTTTCATGCTTCATGATAAAACGTAGGCTCAAATCACTGAGAAAATATAACACTGATCACTTAATCGCTTATGAAGAACTATTTAAGAGAAAATTGACTACAGTATAGTAAAGAATCAGTAAAAATAAATTGTCACAACTTCACCTCCTCTTAGAACTAACATTGGAAATGTTAAAGAAAAAATGAACATTCAATTATTATCATCACAATATAAAAGTAGTCGAAACCATAAACGAAATGATATCAAATGCCACAGAACAAGCATACGAGCAACCCCCATCCCCTGCATGCTTCCTCGTTAGTCTCCTACCTCGCCACCTGCAGACGTCATTCAGCAGCACGTCACAGAAGTACAAGAGGTTTTTGATGGCTGCACCCACTTCCTCCTTTTCATCTCGGATGCCCTCGAGGTATTCTTCCACCGTCTTCATCTGGAATTGGGATGGATTGTTGGTTATAGGATAAACAGGATTGCTTGTAGGTACATGTTTTTAAAGACTCTACGAAGGACTATTGTCTCTTTGCCGGACACTTGGTTGACTGTACAAGTGACTTTTGGAGACTATATATTTATTAAATGTTCTTTGAATATATATGGAGTCACTTCCTTCCCTTTAGGTAAAGTGACATATCTAACATTATTAATTTAGTTATGGATATTCTAGTTTCATTGCTTGTAGTGCAGATGTATCCATTATTTCAAGCATGTTTGTTTAAGAAGCAACAAATACGTGACGGTTTTACATCTAAGAAATAACAGATGAGGGAAATACAAGAAAAAGAAAAGCAATACATTTCAAAATATATTGCTTTAAAATCACACTTAACTTGAACGTGTAAAGCTGATTTATTTTGTTATCATTATCATTATTCCGTGTGCGGAATTTTATTTTGAATGGATGTTTTTTTCTGAACACACTACGAAAGGAAAGAAAATTCCGCAAAATGAATGTGAGAGCACAGTATTCTTCGGGAATTAGACTATTATAAAGATAACTCAAACCACATGTCTTTCTCATCACATGACGCTTGTAAAAAAAAAAAAAAAAAAAAAAAATGACGATGATGATAATGATAATAATATCTTAAAAAATGCAAATAAAACCTCATTTATAATCAACTCGCGAGTCGGAATAACCCCATCCGTTCAAATCCACGAGAGTAACGGACAGAAGAGCGAAGGCGCGAGAGAGCACGGTTTTCCCGCCAAATTCTGACGTGGCGGAGGTGGCGGTTAGAGATGTTTTTTTTTTTTTTTTTTAATATTTTTAGCCAGAGAACGTTTGCCTATGTCCTTAAAATGGAAGTTAAACTCTTGCGATTACGGGGAGGCGAAGTTAGTTTAGGATGAGGATTAGGTAAGGTTAAGCTCAGGAAACTTTATTATTTGTCTTATTAAATTATTACGCTTAGTTTTCTAATTTCTGTTCAACGCACTGTATACAGAGTAGCTACACATATTCTATATAGATTTTATCATATTTTTCTCTAATTATATATCCCCCCCCCCCCTTTCTCTCTCCGTTTATCTCTTTGCTCTTCATAATTCAGAAATATAGAACCAAGCAGAATTAACATAATTGTTCGATGGATAAACAGAAGTTATATTTCGCATGTGCCAAAAATCCAGTGTAATTAGTTTTAATCAACGGCTCAGTAAGGAACTATCCATGGTGAAAAATTAACAGCGAAATAATTGCTAACTCTTAATAACGAGGAGAGTGGACACGTATCTTTATAATGATAATAATAATAATAAAAACATAATATAACATGTATTTTTAAACACAAATCTAAACATAGGTTAAAACTTTTACCACACGTTTTAGTACAAAAAAACTTTTTAGGTTAACAAAATTAGTCAGCACTAGTGCCCAAGAAAAAAAAATTAATAAATAACGATAATCATAAAAAAAAGTTATAAAAATAATGCCCAAAAAAAGAGAAAAGAAAGAAAAAAGAAAAAAAGTGCCCAAGAAAAAAATAAAAATAAATAACTAATGATAATCATAATGAAAAAAAGTTATAAAAATAATGCCAAAAAAAGAAAAGAAAAAAAAAGAAAAAAAGAAAACCGACTTTAAGTTAACCGCCTCACCTCGTGGTTAATCTCCTCATCGAGAGTCATGTTTCCCACGTCCATTTCTCCTCCTTCTTCGAAATCCTCCTCCTCCTCCGCACGCCTCCTTCCGTGGTCCAGGTCCGACCAGTTGCCAAAATCCTCGAAGACGCTCATCGTGAAAGGATAGGATTGGCTGGAGAGACTTCGATGCGCAGACGGAGCAAGATACGTCCTGTCTCTTCCGAGGGTCACCGGCGACTGAGGAAGCTTCGAGGTTCGAATTCGGAAATTTGACTTGATTTTTTGGCGAAATTTGGAGGTTAGGGCATTTTTTTTCTTTTGGATTATTGTAGTGGATTTTTTTATTTTTTATTTTTTGTTATTCTTATTATTTGAACGAGTTATAACTGTAGATGATAATGATGATTATGATGATGTGGATGAGAGGGTTCCGTCGCTGTGGACCCCGTGCCTTGTGGAAGCGCTGTTGCCACATCTCTTTTCCCGCCAATTTTTTTTTTTTCTCTTTCTCTCTCTCTCTCTATCTATCTAT
>BOPN01002237.1:103306-105806 GCA_017312705.2 Penaeus japonicus
TAGCCAGTAAACAGTGACGTTGCTCTTCCACGGCTGCGTCAGTTTACATAAATTTGCATTTTGATATTTTGGGGGGAAGAAAAAAAAAAAAAAAATACAATTGAAAAAAATATATATATTGTCAGTGTATAACACGCTATTTCATTTGTCTATTCTATTCCCCCTAATTACACAAGATCTTGCAGAAAAACATTTTTGATGAGATGGCAGACATAGTCGACGGTTTGGACACATCAGCGGTCATATCATCCTGCTCCATGCTGGCGTTCAGTGCATTCTCGGCAAGAGAGCAACGTAGCCTCAAACTAAAGATCCTATTGGTTATATTTAGATCAAACATATCCTTTAAGATGAAATATTAAAAGTAATCCTACAGGTTATGTTGAGTTTCACACGTCGATGCTCCTGTAAGATGGTAATATTTTTCACTACCTACAGATATGAACTTGCTTGTTTGCTTCTACAAAATTACTATTTTCTTAGGTAAGTGCTAAAGCAGTGGTTCACAAACTTCGTGTTAATGGCACACTAAACTGACATCCGTAGCGCAACTATATTCATTAATTTATATTAAGATTTACATTGATAAATATCTAGCATATGAAACTGTCTGTCTGTTTCTGTTTCTGTAGCCATATGTGTTTCTGATTCTCTATCTGTCTCTGTCTGTTTCTGTTTTGACTGTCTGTGTCTGTCTCTATCTGCCTGTCTATTTGTCTCTGCCTGTCTATCTATATCTGGCTCTGTCTGTCTATTTATCTCTGTGCCTGTATGTCTTCGTCTCTGTGCCTGTCTGTCTCTGGATTGAATGCAAACCATGGCCAAGCGAATTATACTGGGTTGCCTGGGTACAACTAAAAGCGTACAAATAAGAAACTGATTATGAATATTAAGTACTAGCAAACCAAAATAAAAATATCAAAATGATCATAGAACAGTTTCGAAAAATAGGCCCTCCAGAATTGTCTCCTTACGGGGAAACACAGGTTGGTTTGGATGAAGAAAACTTGCAATCACCTTATATGTCATAACATGCATGTATCTTGACATAATGTTTCTCAAAAGTACAGGATTCCACCTTGGGATACAAAACATCTTGATGCAATCAGAGCAAATGTACGACCAAAAAAGCACTTGAAATAAACTCTTTCTTGAAATCTGAATCTAGATATGACATTATTGAAAAGATTTGAAGAATAAAGTTGATTCAAAATAATTTATACGACTGATGGATCAGTGTCATCAATGGCAGGTTCAGCAGGAAGTGCAATTGTTATATTTCAAGAAAGTGAAAATTTGGCTTGTTTTTTTACAGGCTGAATTATTCGCCTTACTTGTTGCTCTAAAAACCGTACATCGCAGTAGGGTCATTGCAAACATCACAATAGATTCACTTTCGTCACTGCATGCCTTTAAATCTTGCAATGATGACTCAACAGGCCTTGTATCCACAGCCAAGGCACAGACGATAAAGGCTTCAGTGAAAGGAACTGTCACTGAAATGCTATGGGTAGCTTCTTTCTCATATTGATCTTAAGTTGCATGATATGGCTGACAAAACACCTAGAACCGCTTCTCAGAAACAAACAATTGGTGTAACCGTTCAGCATGTAAGTAGAATAACATGCATCACAATTATATGTTCAAAAACGGTTATATATATGGAATAACCAATAAAATAGCTGGAAAATTGGTTGTTGCAACACCCAGGTTATAACTTGGCTATAAATACTATTTGGAATATAGTGGTTTAAATAATAGAGTAGATAATGAATATGAAATATGTAAGCAACCATATGCACATGCATTGCACATACCCCATAACACTACGTAAAGTTATACCCAGATATACAAAGCTACCGAAAGCGCGATGGGTAAGAACAAAATATAGAGTGGTGCTACTTCATTTATTGAAGATGGAAAACTAACTGAGATTTTGTAGAGCTACGAAGACTTCACTGATAACACATAAAACTTACAAGTATGTATGTGTATTTGGATTGTTTTATGTAAGAGATATATCTTTCTGATGTGAGTTATCTGACAAGACATAATTAGATGAGGCAATTGGACGAGTTAATTAATTTCTTACATTGATATGTGTAAAGACATTGCTAGTAGTAGATGCAGTATGTTATATTATTGCATATGTTAATAGTAATGTTATTGAGAAACTATGCTGTAAAGTTATATTGTTTATCGGATATGTTTTCTATTTGCAGTTTTTCTGATTCTGATTATATAACTTACCGTGATTAATGAAAATATGCGAAAATAATATTTCAAACATTAATTAATATATTCATAAGAAGGCCTTACTGTATAAACAAATAGGAATAGTACCTATGCCAGTTTATGTGTTTCGTATATGTATTGAATTAATTAATTACGAATGATTTGCATATGTATTGAATTCCGAATATATATGTTGAACCTATTATGGTGAATATAGAGATATGTTGTCATTTATGTATGGGATTCTAATCTTAACCTATTTTGG
>BOPN01002237.1:145806-150806 GCA_017312705.2 Penaeus japonicus
TGAAGACAGAGACGATATAAAGAACACTGTAAAAAGAGAAAAGAAAAAGCAAGTTAGTGTCAACCCTCCCTCAAAACGACTCACCATGTAGTTTTTAAAATATGTTGCGGGAATCATATAATTTCCAATCTTCTCTCAGAAATTTTGCCCTTTCTCTCTCTCTAGTATTTTCTTAATTATATAGTGATTGTGTGAACTAAAGTACATATACTAGGAAGAGTCGAAATAGCCAAACCATAAAAAAAAAAATTAAAGTTGGTGAATACTATTACGATATACACCAGAAAATGAATAATGAAAAAGGAAAAGAAAGAAAAAAAACTCAAGCGCCTTGACTTTCCTTTCATTCCGTGAATAAATCAAGTGCTGCTTGAACTTTTCCTCTTCGTCGACTGCCAAAGAAACTGCTGGCAAGAGGCCTATAAATCTCACTTTTGCTTTATGTGTTTGTTTCCTCTTCCCCTTTCGTTATAAGCTTTGCTTTCTTTAGTTTATTTGCCCTTTTGCTCTCTTTGCTTCTCTGCCCCTCTCGCTGTAAGTCTGGCGTTTACTTTTTTTTTTTTTTTTTTTTTCTTCTCTTCCCCTTTCGTTATAAGACAAAGTTTTTTTTTTTTTTTTTGTTTCTTCGCTTCTTTCTTTGCTTCTCGCCCTTTTGCTATAATTTCGCTTTTGCTTCCTTTTTTCTTCGCTTCTTTCTTTGCTCTTATTCCCCTTTCGTTGTAGGTCTCGCCATTTCTTTATCTATTTCTTTCTTTGCTTTTTTGCCTCTGTGCTTCTTTTTTTCTCCTTTGTCTATAAACCTCGCCTTTGCCTTGTTTTTTTTTTTTTCTTCCAATGGCATCTTTGGTAGACTTTATCTATATTTTCCCTCTTTTTTTCTTATATACAACACATCTGTTAAAAAGTTAAAAAGAATTTTTATGAATGGAGATATGAAGTTCATTTATGCATATCATCTGATTCAGCTTATTCCTGGCTTTATGTTGGACTGAACAGGACACGTGAGACCTGTTCCCATTCCCAGGTCAATGGAGGGGTTGGGATTGTACTCTATTGAAGATATGATTCCTAATATTAATATTGTGCTACATTCAAGGACTAGTTTTTAAATTCATTCTGGAAAATTATTATCAGTAAATATATGCTCATTTGATCTCTTGCTGTCGTCGTTCGAAACTGGAATTTATAAATATTTACCATGTCTTTTGGGAAAGATATCGCTTTCATTACAAATATAAGTATTTTTGCAGTCTCTTTTATCATTATCACCCATTTCGTTTTATTTCTTAATCTAGTGCTGGCACGCAAAGAGGCAGTGTGTCTGCATTCTATCTAAAGATACCGTCACACTTGCACCTGCAGTATTTCTTAATCAAAATATCCATACGACACCATCTAAAAACTTAAAAGCTATTGCCTCGCCTTCAATAGAAAAGCTGAGTTGCGAAGAGCTTTTGTCTGAAATCAAGTGAAAAGAGCTTCAAAAAGACACGTGGAACTCTAAAGTCGACCAGTAGTCATACTCTTAGAAAGGATCTTGAAGGAGGCCAAGACATGGACTCTGTATTAAGAATTGTCCTTTACAACATGGAGATTCTCCGGGTAAACAGCTCCAGCCATTAGGATCCCATCCCCATTTGTAACACGGTAGAGGACCTCAATGTTGCCAACTGTGATATACCCATGTATGTGTGTGTGTGTGTTTGTGTGTGTGTGTGTGTGTGTGTGTGAATTCCAAGTCAGGAGACAACATTACACACCTAGGACATAAATAAAAGTAGACTAGTTCAAAGGCAATTGACTGTAATGGTATTTTAAATAAGATTTGAATGATAATGCCTTTCAATAACAACCCAGTGAGAACAGATCCAGCCACTTGATCACAAAACAAAATCTTAGCTATATGGAAATTATCTGGAAAGAATGGGAATTTCATATATAAAAAATAAATGTCTGAATGAGACTGAGTATCTTATGGCAAGAAATGTAGTTGACGCTTTTTGATGTTAGTCATCATCAGAGATGTAAGTCCGATGATGATATTCAGTATCATTCATATATTCATTCTACATTTGTCGCTTTGAACTTCGTTCATGCACACATACACTCACACACACACACACACACACACACACACACACACACACACACACATATATATATATATATGTATGTAGAAAAAAACACACACACACACACACACACACACACACACACACACACATATATATATATATTTATATATATATATATACATATGCATATCCACACATACATTTCTCTCAATATTTCCCCGCCTATATATTTACATATGTATATATATATATATATATATATACATATATATACATACATATATATGTATATATATGTATATATATATATATATATATATATATATATATATATATATATATATATATATATATGTATGTACCTATATATGTATATATATACATACACACACACATATATGTATATATATATATATACATATATATATATATATATATATATATATATATATATATATATATATATATATATATATATACACATATATATATATATATATATATATATATATATATATATATATATATATATATGTATATATATACATATATATACATATATATATATATATATATACATATATATTAATTCATCAAATTACACACACCCACGGATGCCAGGCCTTTCAGAGAGGCTGATGACGGCGAAGACGGGGCCCAAAAGTGCGTTCGCAACGTGTCATAAGCCCTGCTTTATGGGGAAGATACGTTTTAATGCCTCATTAGCAGCGACATGACTCTGTCTCGTAAAGTTCTTCAGGCGCATTTCTCGGAATACTTTTCGGAATGAGCCTCGAGACCAAGTGTCCCTTGAGGACGACATTCAAGGCTTATCGATTGATGGGCGTCGAGGAGGATGCGGGCGAAGGAGGGAACCGCTCTTTTAACATATTGTGGTTATTACGGTACTGTGATTGTAATTATATTATTGCGGCTTTGTGGTTGTTACTGTTTGATGGTGATTATTGATGTGCGATCATCATCGTATTTGTATCATTATTGCTTCATGATCATTGTTGCCTTTTCATTATTGCATTGCGATGATTATACTGATGATGATGTTATTATATTATGATCATATCAATAGTTTTGTTATATTATGCTATGCAAATATTGTTGCCTTTTTTTTTTTTTTTTTTTTTTTTTTTTTTTTTTTTTTTTTTTTTTTTTTTTTTTTTTTTTTTTTTTTTTTTTTTTTTTTTTTTTTACTGCATTACAGCTATTTTGATTGTTATTGTACTATAATCATTATATCATTTTGGTTGTCATTGCAATTTGTTTTTGTCTTATGATTATAATGGCATGTTTATCAAGGCCTTTTAATTTCCATGACATTTCAGCTAGCATTACATCAAGGTCATTATTACCATCATGGTAATGATTGCTAATTATCCTCTTAACACTGTCATTACTGTCATACCAGGCTTCCCTCCCTTCGTGGAAAAAGAAAAATGCGAGGGAGTTTTTTTTTCCAATCAGGGAAAAGCTAGGCACTTTGATTAAAAAAAAAAAAAAAAAAAAAAAAAAGTGCTTCATGTTAGAGAAAACTCTTGGACTTTGACTGACCCAAAAAAGAGAGTGGTCCGTGTTATGCTCTCTGGTGACTCCTCTAAACTTGTGGGAGAATTAAACACCGTGCTAGAACTAAAGTAGGTTCTTTGGAGGTGTAAATACAACAAAATAAAATAGGACATTCTGGGTCTGGTCTCCTCGTGGCCTGGCGGGCTAGCTCCTCTCTTGTCTCTGAGGTTGTTGCCAGATGCACCAGGTATACATAAAGTATCATACAACAGAAATATTATTCTCATACATATAGAATATATACTACATATTGTACACAGAACGAAATGTAAATATAGCAAACAATGTAAATAATAATTCATGTGCTTTTATGGAACATGTAGTAACTTTGGAAATAATATCACTGTGATAGTTAAATCATAATACAACTAATATCACAATATTTGGCATTACCCGTTGCCTCATTGGTATAAAGTGATGCAGACACTATTTCGTGTTTTACACTATATCACTATTATGTCCCACAGTCCGTCTATTATATTTTTTGATGTCTAAACAGCGTATCCACCGAATGACTGGGTACTGTGAGGTCTTTTTTTTTTGAGTTGAAATCCTTCATTATCTCATTGTGGTTAACTGAATGTGGCGAACGACCACAAATCTCTGAATCTAAACCCCTGCACGCTTAAGAATGTTAGCAGGGAGTCACATCCCCTCTCGTGACTTCAATTTTGCTTGAAGCAGTACAGTGCCTTAGCTTCACTAAATTCACAGTAAGAATAATGAAAACGTGGAAGATTGGAGTTTTAAACATCCATTATGGAAGAGTCAAGGATTTTATATGAAATGCTGGGAACCCTGTTTCATTCCCAGCAATGACAGCTGATAAGATGTAAATAATGTAGATTTATATTGCTCTCAAGAAGTGATTATTGCCGATATTACTCTAGATATATTAATTTCTCAACAGAACACATGCATAACGAAAGTGACAATAATGATAATGATAAGATGATGATGAGGATGAAGATGATGTTGATGTTGATGTTGATGTTGTGTTGATGTTGACGATGATGATGATGAAAATGATAATGATAATAACAATGGTAATGACAATGATAATGATAATAATAATGATAATAATAATAATAATAATAATGATAATCATGGTAATGATAATAATGATAATAATAAAGATAATGATATTGATCATTATAGTAATAATAGCAATAATAATAATAATAATAACAATAATAAGGGTAACAAAGAATAACAATGATAATACCAGTAGACTCATAAACACAAAATGTTCTCTGCAGTGACGTTTGAATCCACTGATGTATTACATAAGACCCTTCCTGCAATTTCATATGTAACATCGAATCACTCTTTCAAAACGCTTTG
>BOPN01002237.1:178306-183306 GCA_017312705.2 Penaeus japonicus
TCTTTATTCAGTCAATGTTGGTGTGTGTTTCTCCCACTCTTCCTCGATCTACAGTATTTCTTCGCCTATTTTTCAGTTCATTTCTGTATGATTGAGGGCGGGACTTCGGCGCCATTACCTCTTCCCTTTCTGCTAGTTCCTCAGCCTTTTCAGTGATGTCTATTTTTTTTTTTTTTTTCTCGACGCTTCCATTATTGATGCAGATATGTTGATGGTAGACTGCTTCTTTTCTTCCTATTTCGGACCGTTGGTTGATGCTCTTCACGGTGTTACATTTATCCTTCTAATGTTTTTTCATGGATGTTTTCCGTATTCCTGTGGTCTATTCTTTCTTTCTTTGTTCGCCTTTTAACTTTTCTTAAAGTCACATAAGTAGAAATTGATGATGTAAGATAAATTATCATTTACCAGTCCTCTACGATCATAAGTTAGGTGGCGCAGACTAACGCGGCATTGACTTTCAGCTGTTATGGAGAGTGAGGCGGGCATAGTGGGGTTTTCTCCCGCAAATTGTCGGCTGTTCTGCTTGTCTGGAACATTCCAGTTAGCGCTCGTTACAGGGTTACGCTTTAGCCAGTCTGAAACTTAGTTTCAACAACCTCGAATTTACTATCTAGACTTAAAAGTGTATGTCGCGTTATATACCGTGCTGACGTTAATGATGTTATCAAATCTGACAAAACCAACCAGAACCTAATATATAATATATGAGTTAGTTAAATACAAAGATGCGAAAATAAGTAATTAGGGTTCAGTCCTGTTCCTCTGAATATTCCATCGAGTACCCTTAGGATAGCGGTTCCGGTGGTTCTTTCAGACTTACAAATTGTCCAAACAGTTAAAATAGGGGCATAGAAAGCCACTGCACCATAGTAAGTGACCGGTCAGGTCTGCTAGGTCCTATTTCAGGAATACAATAGGGTAAATAATTATTTCCGTTGTTATCATTATCATCAAAATGTATTTGATTATCTTGTCTATGGATATATTATACTTTCGTATGGGATTATGGAGAGGAACATTTTTATTTCGTATTTCCATTCATAATCTACAGAACTGTTTTTCTGCCAAGTTTGAGGAAACCGGATCTTCACAGATTCTGGGGTGTTGATTTCTAGCATAGAAACATGTTTTGAGAATCAGATGTTCTTATAGTGTATTCTCCTTACTGCTTTACTGCGTTTTTTTTCGAGTAGAGATTCATCATTTGCTCATTCACTCTCTCTCTCTCTCTCTCTCTCTCTCTCTCTCTCTCTCTCTCTCTCTCTCTCTCTCTCTCACACACACACACACACACACACACACACACACACACACACACACACACACACACACACACACACACACACACACACACACACACACACGCGCGCACACACACACACACACACACACACACACACACACACACACACACACACACACACACACACACACACACACACACACGCACACACGGAGTGATCATGGGTCTCACCTTTTTAAACCCAGCCCTCTTTTACCCAGCCCGTAGAGCCCTCGAGCAACACACACCTCTCCATATCCTTCGGACATGTGCGTGTGAGATGTATTGGTTCTTCTTTTACGAGACCGGAGACATTTCGGTCGCCTGTCGCCTGTTCAAAAGTTTTGCTTACACGTAACATGTATTGCTGTTGCTGGGGAGCTTTCTCTCCTACTTTCCTTTAACAGTGTTGAGAAGATTCTGTATCGAATGTTACGTATTTAATTTTGTAGTTGACGCACGTCTACTAGGGGGATTATTAGAAGGGGAAATGTTTAATTCTATTTCAGTCCATATCATTATAGTGTTTTGCCATTATCTCCTCGGTTCTCTTCGGTTCCTCTTCGTCTGAACAGTGAGATAAAATTTTTACCATGCTTCTGTGTACCCTCTTGTTAGCGATATGGTTTAGTGTATATATAGTGTTCTTTTTTCGTGCAGTGTACAACACATCCCTTTTCAGCTGTTTTATTCGTGTGATTACCTTCTGTAGGGCGAGGGAGACATCATTTGGGTACGGATATGACTACCTCTTTTTCAATATGATGAGGTTCATCTTGCATTTTTGTCACCTTCCTCTTTGTCCTTATTTGAAGGGAGGATTGCACTCGGTCATATTTTGGTAGAGTCATCTTCTCCGGCACCTTTTCGTTTCTTATCTGCATATTTTCATTTTCTTGGATATTTCTGCACTTCGGCTCTTACCAGCTTCTCTGTCCCTTTTACTAAGGTGTAGCCTCTTTTTTGAGTGTGCTGCGCGTGTCCTCTTCTCTCCTAAGGGACGCGCTGCAGGTCGCTCTGGCACAGGATTTTCCTTTTTTTTGAACATCTCTTTTACGGGTCGTGTAGCCAAGCGGTATCAACCGTGCCTGTCGATCTTACGGCGCGGGTTCGAGTCCCGGTCAGGGAGGTAAATATTTGTATATATCAAAATGCGTTACTGCATTCCACCATCTTCTCATCACATTACGTGTCTTAGCCTTCTTTACTTTCATTTTGGCATTCCCTTTTTCTGTTTGTTTTAATTTAGTTCCTTTCGTTTTATGTATTTGTTTATTTGTCACATTTTACGTAAGGGTTGTCACAGTTCATATCAAGTAGCGTGATGATGTAATCAGATTTTATCAGTGTATTGTTTTATCTAATTTTGTTTTTGTACTTTTGGGTGGATTTTACTTTAGGTAATCAGCTGCATCACCTTTAGTTTTACTTAATTTTATATTTGATTACAATTTTCCTTTTTATTTAATTTTATTTACTGATTGGCAACTGCAGGTTAACCTTTTAGCGTTTTTGCAGCGTCTTGTTTGGCGTTCCTTTACTTTCGCCTGCGACCTCTTTTGTTTTAAGATCTTGCATATGCAGCTGGCTAGCTCTCCATAATTTTATGTTTGATGTATTTTACCTTATTTTGTTATCTGTTATGCTTTCACCCGAGCCCGTTTTTATAATTTTGCTTATATTTTACATCTTAAAAGTCTAATTTTAGTCACTACATCTTTTAATACTGTATTTCATTTCATGTTGGTTTAGTTCTATTTATTTTCTAATGTGATCAACTGTGTTTTATTCAGCATAATTTATTTATTCATTTTCCACGTTAAAGATGCCATTATTAACGTTATCATTATCTGATTACCTGAAAGAAAAAATGTATGTCCTAAGTACAGGGTTCGCAAAACCCCTGGATTATGAAAAATAAAGAGTGTCAGCCCGACTTTGGTGTGGTCAATACCCTTCGTTAGAGACAGCCTGAAGTGCCCCTAGCCGGAAATCCATCACAAAGGTGACCTAGGAGCCTGTATTTCTTACGTTACTTGCCACAATTAGGAGCTGGAACTGCTGTAAACAATATAAAGAGATCACATCTGGAACTGCTCAAGATAGTAACTTTGCTTTGTCATTGCTCTTTTATTACAGTCACTTTTTAAGAATTATTTTCGTTTTTTTTTATTTATGATTAGCACTTTTATTGGTATCGTTACTGCTGGCATTACTATTAATGATGCTTTCGCCATAATTTTTATATTAGCTCTCCAACACGTAACCTATACACCGGCACCCGAGTAATTGAATCTGATAATTGCTTTCCTTTTGAGGGACCAAACGGGGCCCAGTTCTGGCCCCTAAGCCGCCTATCGGGGTCCCTTGAGCTCACAGAACCCTTACAGTTTGTATGTGTGTGTGTGTGTGTGTGTGTAGGTGTGTGTGTGTTTACAGATAAAAATCGGTACAGATAAGGTTCATAAGCAGTCGGATTCAATTCATTTACAGTTTACAAAATACTGTAATTGGACATGCAAACACATCTTTAAATAGCTATTGATTTTTTTTTTTTTTTTTTTTTTTTTTTTTTTTTTTTTTTTTTTTTTTTTTTTTTTTTTTTTACTCACTCGCCTATGGTTCTTTGCTTTGTTCTTGTAACAATATAGTTTTCGTTTTCTTGATTTTCTTATGTTTCTTGTTAATGCCTTTTACTCGTAGTTAGCTGTGATAGCTACACTCATACGGTCACGAGTGGTTTAGTGTTTGCACTATAGATGTCTCTCCTATACTAGTCCATTAAACATTTTATTTTCAGATATTGAGTCAATTCCACAGTTGCCACTTTATGAGAACTTCCCACAAATTTGCGCGAGAATATGATGTGCTTGAAAACTGTGGGAATATTCTGTAGGAATCATACCTCACGTTTGAAATTTCGAGGCAATGTATTTTTATGGGACAGTAATTCAGAGACCATACTTTGTAATACAGTTTAAACCATTGATACATATCTGACGTAATGGTACGTACTTTACGTATACAAAGACAATTATGATATATCAAAATGTTTCCGAATTATATTATTATCATCATTATTATCAGTATTAGTATTATTGTAATCATTTGTATCTGTACCATTATTAAGTTACTGTCATTGTTGCACAGAACTTAATTTCCCTTTATTGTTCTGGCAAACTTTTCCTTCAACCAGTTCAATGACATTATGGAATGTCTCTAAACTAACAGAAGATCTTTACATGGACCGTAATCTTTCGCAAATATTAATTGAACCAAGTTTCCTAACCAATGAAAAAGTACTACAGAGATTTTGAATTAAAACTTTTGAATCGTGTTAAACTACATTCTTTTCGTGCTCAGGAAGGTGTATCCAACTAATGTTACTTCGCAGTGTAAAATGAATGGTTTTAAATCTAAATCAGTGGCCCAAATTGTGTTAAGGAGATTCTGTTATCTTTTAGACTGAGGTCCGTAAGAGAGAGAGAGAGAGAGAGAGAGAAGAGAAAAAAAAAAAAAAAACAAAAAAAAAAACGTACACGTGAACAGAAGTACCCAAACATAAAATCTTTTGCAATATCTCCCCTTTCACTCCTTACTAATACCTTTATTGAGTGCACCTTTTCACATGTGAATATAGTATACACTCAATTAATCTCCTCAGTGAAGGTGATGACACAGAAGAAAGTGATGAAAGAGAGAACCAATAGATAAT
>BOPN01002237.1:190806-193306 GCA_017312705.2 Penaeus japonicus
CGCTCCTTCGTTTATCTATCTCTTACAGACAGATAAGGGGAATCACGGACTCTGATCTGATGAATACATTCTTCGGCCACGCACAACGGAGACATAATAACCCCTATCCTTATTATGATAATAAGAAAAATGGTAAGGGCATTAATGGCAATGATTATAATGGTAATGATAAAGATAGTAATGATAATGATAGTAATGATAGTGATAATAATGTTAAAAAACAATATTACTATTATAGTAATAACAACAACAATAATGATAATATCAATGACAATAGTATCATTTGCAATGACAATAATCATAATAATAACAATACTACTACTAATGGTAATAATAATAATGACAATGATAATAATCTTCATTGATACCATTATTACTATTTTCCTCCTCATCATTATTATCCATAATTATCAGCTATTGCTAATAATAGTTGCTATTGGTATATCAACAGTAATGCTCATAGTTATCATGTTCATAGCACTAGCATCATCCTTGTCATCAATAATAATAATCATCATTATAATAATGATTATTACCTCTACTATTTCCTTATCGTATCTGATGTTCATACTCATATGTGACGAGACTTTATGGGTGGGTTGGCCATGTCCAGTTGAAAAGTCGGTTAGGGAAGTGTCATCCATGATGCAAAAAGGGATCTGCTAAAGTGTTCGCTTTTTTAATGATGTCAACTTATGTGTTTTGTTACTTGGGTTTTGAGTGTTGGTAGAGGTTTGCATCGAGCACAGACTAGTGTGTTGTTCCTGTTAGAATTATTATGAATGCTGTCTTCACTATTATTATAATTCAGATTATTATTATTACTATATATTCATTATTATCATCACTGTCCCTGATGAAGGATCGCCATCATCATACGTAATGATATGATCATCTTAACTATTGTCATCTTTAACATGATTCTTATTATTCTTTCAGCTACCATCATTTCCATGTCAGTTAAAAGATATACAATGCATAACGATGATGAGATTACTAGATTACTTTTTTTAATGGCTTATGGAAAGGTCGATGCTATTTGAAATCAGCTGAAATGATAAAAGATCGTGATTATTCGATAGCTGATTTCTATTTTTTCGGTCGTTTTCTTTTGGTCATTGGTCAGGATGATAATTTCTCTCTCGTTTTTTTTTCTGTCTTGTTATGATAACGTTTCTTTTGCTTTCTTTGACCCCCCCCCGCCTTTCTCTCTCTCTCTCTCTCTCTCTCTCTCTCTCTCTCTCTCTCTCTCTCTCTCTCTCTCTCTCTCTCTCTCTCTCTCTCTCTCTCTCTCTCTCTAGGTGCGAGAGGGTAAGCGTGCCATCTCTAGGTAATATTCTTTAGTTTTGTCCCCGAAGTTGTAGGCAGCAATTAGCAGTGCCAGGTACATCCTTGGCTATTCAAAGGGAAAAAGATTTTTCCTTTGGGTTTTGAACGTAAGGGTCGAACGAGGTTGAATTTGCTCGAAGTACTTTTTGCTTTTTGTTCTTGCGTGCTTGTCATTAAAGTATTTTTGCAGTAATGGTACAATTTGCTGTCGCCATTATCATGTGCAACTGGGTTCAGGGAAAACTATGATATCTTGTACATTCGGATAAATAAGACTTTTAATTCTTATTTCTACTATATCTCAATAATCGCGATAGAGTTGTGTTTTCTCTCGAGTAATAATGGTAGTAATTATGATAATGATCATAAAAATATCAAAGGACCAAAGGAAATAAAGTGACACTTGATAAAGTCCAAGTCACTGAATGCATAGATTATGTACCTCAAAGTAACGAAATATTTCTCATTTATCGAAAAAAAAAAAAAAATGATATGCACTTGATGTATTAATTTTCCCATATTTTTCCAGTTTTCCCTCTAATCTACATTTCATTCAAATATAAAAAGGACCTCAATACAATCCTCACAGGTGGGCGTATGTTCAATATATTCAGATCTTCAGAAAACTTGTTTCCATTTCGAAATATTCCATAATGGCTTGCAAGTATTTGTCTTTATCAGATCTTGTTCCCTATGTCTCCCGAGTAACCGAGTAATGTTGCATGAAAGGCCATTCAACCTCACTGGTGCAACATGAGCGATTTGCTCTCGGAAAAGCTTAAAATATATATCATTTTCTGAGTATGGTTTTGGATCATGAACTCTTGTGTTTAAGAATTCCGCATAATTGTATTTGTTTTTTGAATTTGCACGCAATAGTGCAGAATGCTTACTTGCAAGGTAAGCTACTGTATTTAGCCAACACAAACGTTACAAATTTTGTTTAACAATTACACCACAGCGCGCACCTACCTCGTTTCTTAAGCTACCCTGTACAATATTCTCTCTCTCTTTCTTTCATCCATTTACACACACTCTCTCTCTTTGTTTCTCTTTTATTCGTTTGTTTACATACTCTTTTATATTCATTCATTCTCTCTTGCTTTTTGTGTCCTTCTCATTCACTCAGTATTTCTCTCTCTCTCCAATTCTGTCTCTCATTCCTTCCTTC
>BOPN01002237.1:220806-223868 GCA_017312705.2 Penaeus japonicus
GGGAATTATTAATAACCACGGAAAATTCTGGAACTTTGCCTCCTGTCAAGATTGTATATTCTGATATCCTATATATGACGTTAACTTAATTTTGAGAGTAAGAGAGAGAGCGAAATATTAATTATTATCTTCAAACCCTTCCATTTTGTAAGGAAACTTTCTCGATTCCCAAAGGATTAGATTTTCAGTTACAGTAAAAAAAGGATTAGTGCAAAAGTCCACAATTCAGTGCGCTATATTCACCTTTGGTCAAATTGCTATTTCAAGTAGAAGAGGAATTGATTCACTGTCAATATATCTATCTATCTATCTAGTTCATCCTGAAAAAAACTTGATATGAAAGGAATGCTCAAGAATTGCTGATTTTATTACTGACTTCTTTCAGTTTATCTTCCGCGTAGTCTAACAATGATTTGTCTTCATCACTAAATTGTCTCTTTGTTAGAAATTTAGATGATAGGAGTATACATAATGTCTTTTCACACATTTGCACGTAAATGGTCAAATGGTGAATATATTTTGTGGTTTAAAAAAATTATCTTTGCATTCTAAAGGAGACTTAGAAAAAGGCTACCAGAGACTTTTGTTGCTTTGATGTTGATTTGACACAATACCATGTGCTAAAGTTAAAGTTTGAAATACAACAGATTTTATTTTGAATGAAGTGCTTGCTAAAATCCTATAAGGCTTTTGTTGTATATCATTTTATTATCCCCCCCCCCCCCCCGAAAGATATAAGAGGTAGTTAAAGGGAAAATAGAGACAAAAAATGTATAGAAAATATTGAAATTGGAAAATGACTTATTGGATATGGTGCCTCTTTTATTTTCATAACTAGGATAGCCGTTTCTTTAAATTTCTTTAAGCTGCAATAAAGTAGATCTTTCTGACTTACATAATATCACACACACACACACACACACACACACACACACACACACACATACACACACACACACACACACACACACACATACACACACACTCACACTCACGCTCAGTCACGCCCATAAAAGAATGCACATCCTTTGTCGACACAGGAGCATCACCCTCTGCATATTATCCAATTATTTGTATGAACATTTAAGCAATTATTTCGCAACTCTCTCATCTGTTATAGCGAACAATTACAGGATTTTTTTTTTCTTTTTTTTTTTTTTTTTTTGCTAATCAACAGAAATAAATGTTAAATAAATGTCCACAATTGCTGATTAAATGTTAAAACTTGGAGTCATTCGGATAGTGGGGATGATTTTATATATACTCTCTCTCTCACTTTATATATATATATATATATATATATATATACATACATATGTGATATATATATATATATATATATATATATATACACACACACACACACACACACACACACACACACACACACACACACACACACACATATATATATATATATATATATATATATATATATATATATATATATATTTATGTGTGTGTGTTAAAAATATGTATGTATGTATGTATTTATACTCTCTCTTTCTCTCTCTCTCTATCTATCATCATCTATCTATCTAGCCTATCTATCTATATATATATATATATATATATATATATATATATATATATATATATATATATACTTATGTATATATATACATATATATATATATATATATATATATATATATATATATATATATATATATATATATATATATATATGTATATATATATATATATATATATATATATATATATATATATATATATATAATATATATATATGACTTGCAAAACACTCTTCCGTGTTGGTAAATGGCAGATAAACCCACTATACACAAAACAGATTTATTGAAATTGAGACAACACACACACACACACACACACACACACACACACACACACACACACACACACACACACACACACACTAACACACACACACACACAATCACACAGACACACACACACACACACACAAACAAACACCACATTGTATGTCCGTTCTTACGGGTTAAGTGATATTAAGAAATGCAAATGCGAAATATAATGAAAAACATACAAAAAATAATGTATCACATGAAACTGGTATGGACTTTCGCTCTGGAACCACAAACGTTGGCTCAACAATTTTGTTCAGATCCCTTTACCGTTTCCCAGTGCAGGGTTTTCCTCCTTAGAGTTAGAAAGTTTGTGTTCCGTTTGTGAGATTAACAAAAGACAATAGTAAGAATTACATGACGCTGCGAAAATATATACAAAGAAATGTTACATTTAAACTCTAAACTGTGAACTTTACCAATAGAGCATTTTTTATCATTGTGTACGTTTTGCATCAGACATAAGAAAAAACAACAACGTATTGACGTACTTATGAATTACGAACACAAGGCAGGATATGTTCTTAACCAAATAATAACAAAACTAAACAACATTATATTAATTAATTATTAATCATATAAATTATATAAATTTATTATATCATATCAATTATATGAAATTAATCATATCAATTATAATTTGATCCAAATAATAACAAAATAACAGAACTAAACAACTAAAACATAATCTAAAGATACAAGGATAGGGATCCTTCATGATCGCTATTTGCTTTGAAGACTCTCGGTCTCTCAGTCTCAAAGTGATCGTTCCTTTGCTTGTAATTTGATTTCGTCGTCCAATTAACGATAATACAACAGGCATAAATTTCCTTGTCAGCTGCATTTACCCCTTATTAAGATATCTTCTTGGTGCTCTCTATGTCAAACGTCGAGAGGGAGGAATATTCCCGCCTGAATGTCATCATTGGGAATTAATTTCATGTTCTTAGTAAGCTTTTGACTTCCTTAGGAATTGTCTTGGTTTACGTTGGTGGTCTATCAGCGGATCTCTTGATATGTTCATATGTTGCAGAGATATTGTTAATGTGATGATAATACGGCTTTGTTCAGCACACACACACACACACACACACACACACACACACACACACATATATATATATATATATATATATATATATACAGTATATATATATATATATATATATATATATATATATATATATATATACATATATATATATACAGTATATA
>BOPN01002238.1:5000-10939 GCA_017312705.2 Penaeus japonicus
CCTTACCTGTTTACCTCCTTTACTTGAATTTTCGTGAAAAAAAACGTTATTATCAATATTTCAGTCATTATTATTATTACCGTTAAGATGATACTGACAAAGATGGTAGTAATAATAACGTTAATAACAACAATGATAGAAAAAGAAAGGATAACTTTTGTCATGAAAATTCATGGTATGGATTAGACAGGTAAGGTCAGATACGTTTATTAACTGATTCATAGTGACTAAGCGCTTGTGGAACCATGTATTGACTATTGATAATGATAATGATCAAAGTAGTAGTAACAATGATGCTAATAATAATAAAGATAATAGTAATAATGATAATAATAATAATGATAATCATGGTAATGATAAATATAATGACGCAAATAATTACAAAAATCGAACCATAGTAAACGGTATATCAATGGGTTAAAACAACCCAATTCGTAATTACTTACGCTCTTAAAATTGAAGTCAAATAACACAATCCTAATACCTCCACATCCCCACATGAGATGAATAAAGTAATAAAGCGATTTTTCCATTTTGCTTCCATATTAGGACCTTGACAAGTGTAGGCAGTCACACTTGGCAACACCTGGCGCGTTGTTCGTAAACCGTTCAACGTTTCGACCCAAAAACAAGGTCGGAATAAAGCTTTAATTTCGCGACCTTACTTCGGAGAGAAGACTCAGGCGAGCAGCATTACCGAGATAACACGAGCGTCTCTGCGGCTCTAATGCGAAAGTTAATGGCTTTACTTTGCATCATGATTCTGTAAAAGATTTTTGTTAACAATGTTCTGCTAAATTGCATGTCGTATTTTTTTTTTTTTTTTTTTTAAGGAGATTCCAATAACGAATAGCGTTGTTTAATAATGTGTGAATCTCGAGATTATTATTCGGTGCTAATTACACTCGGTTGAATTTACAAGGGTTATTGAATATCTAATAAAGACATTCCGTTCGCGTTTTTATTTCTCTCTCTCTTTATAATGCGTTATTTTTAAGCCAAACACACACACAAATGCATGATCATACACGCACACACACACACACGGACACACACACACACACACACATATATATATATATGTGTGTGTGTGTGTATATATATATATATATATATATATATATATATATATATATGTATATATATATGTACATATGTATATATATATATATATATATATATATATATATATATATATATATATATATATATATATATATATATGTATGTATGTATGTATATGTATATTCACACACACACACACATACATATATATATATATATATATATATATATATATATATATATATATATATATATATATATATATATACATACACACACACACATACATGCATGCATATATACATACATACATACATATATGTGTTTGTGTATCTATGCGTGTATTTACGTGCACACATTCGTATAAATACAAACACGTATCCAAACAAAATTACACAAGACTACCTTATCCAAAGCAAGAAATCCTTCCATTCTATGCATAACATTCTAGCGGGCTATTAACCGCTTAATAGGATAAAAAGGTACTAGGAAACCGAAAAATTGTGTAATCTGTTCTTGTAGTGGCATTGCATTTTCTTTTTGCTTCTGTGTCCTATGATTGGGAAAGTAAGTATGGATGTATTTATAGATATATTTATATAGCAAGAGACTGGTATATAATAGAGAGGGAAAAAATGTATTCCTATTAAGTTACGGATAAAAAGATTCGGTCTTCTTTTTTTTTTCTCTCTCTCTATCTGCTTAGCTGTGTCTCTCTCTATCACTTTGTCTATTTTCTCTCTCTCTGTCTCTGTCGCTTTCTCTATTTTTTCTTGTTTTTCAAGTATGCATGCAGATATGTATATATATATATATATATATATATATATATATATATATATATATATATATATATATATACATATATTTATCTATTCATACGTATATATGTATGTATATATATATATATATATATATATATATATATATATATATAGAGAGAGAGAGAGAGAGAGAGAGAGAGAGAGAGATGTGTGTGTGTGCATGTATATTTACATACATATATCAAGTTGATTCTTCCCGTTCACCTTTTCGAGTTTCTTATTCCTCATCTCCCTTCTCCTCCCATCCTCAATCTAACCAAAGAACCTTCTAGACCCCGACAATAGGTCCTTCGGTCGCCGTTACGATCGCGGCGCCCTCGGTCAAGGAGACTAGGATATTCTTAAGGATTAGAGAAATATTAAAGAAACATTGACCTTCCGTTGTTCCCTTGTTGTTGGAATAAAGAGGTGTGAAATTATCTTCAGAAGGAGAGGTCTTTTTATTCGGGTTGTTTATGATATTTTATCTAGCTTTTCTTATGTTTATTCATTTGTTGCTATTATCGTTTTTTTTGTGTTTTTTTTTTTTTTTTGGTTGTGTAGTTTTGTTTTGTTTGTATCATTGTCTTTTTTGCGATATATATTTTACCTGGTTTTCCTTGTATCTTTCTTCTTGCTTTCCTTTATTCGTTTTGTTTTAGTTCGTATAATCATCCTTTTAATATCATCACCATATTAGTGTAAGTCCATATAACCATTCATTTAATATCATCCTTATATCATACGACATTTCGTCATCTTATTTCCAACATATTTTTTTTTACTTCAGGTCTCGTATTTTCTTTAAGTCTCCGAAGCCCAACGTCTTTGAGGAAATGATCTGACTTCTTCTCGTCTTTTGGAAATTCCAGGAAAATGTTTGCGTGAGTCGATAGCATTATCTTGATAAGAATTTTACTTTCGGTTTCATCATTATTGTTTTTTTTTGTTTTTTTTTTTCGTTTGTCGTTTATGAAGAGGCGTTTATATCCTTGCTGGTGATAATTTTAGTATCGTCATCACTAAATTAGTCGTATTATTAGCATTGCTGTTGTCATTATCAACACGTCATCCTGAGCTATCTCAAACGCCGGAACAATGACTCGAAATTCCTCAGCTGTGGAAACCTGTTAAAAAAAAAAAAAAAAAAAAAAAAAAACGTGAACCTTTTTGTACCCTTGTTTTTTTCGTCGTTTTTTTTTTCTTTTTTTTTTTCTTTTTATATATATCAGACTTTCATGCAAAGAAAATGGGAAGAGCCGGCGTCATAAAAATTCCGGTGAATAGACTCGGTGTAAGTCAGTGAACTGTTTTTTCTTGCTTGCTTTCTTGCTTGCTTGCTTGCTTGCCTCTTGCCTTCCCCTTTTTTCTGATTTCATTTTCTTCACCGTGGTAGTCTGTTTTCTGATACGTGATGGAACAAAATTATTTTTGTCTATATATGTCTATACACTTACACAAGGTATGTGTATCGCTGTTTCTGAATGTGCGTGTGTGTTTATATATACGTTTATGTGTGTGAATCTGTGTGTATGTTAGTGTGCGTGTGTTAGTATGCGTGTGTTAGTATGCGTGTGTTAGTATGCGTGTGTTAGTATGCGTGTGTTAGTGCGTGTGTGTTCGTATGCGTGTGTTAGTTTTCGTGTGTTAGTGTGCATCCTATCATCTTAAAAGAAAAATATAATAACATCCAACAAAGAATAAACAACAACAAAAACAAAATAAACAAAATCAAAACATAACCACCGAATCCACTTACCCCCCCCCCCCCCCCCCCCCAAAAAAAAAAAAAAAAAAGCAAAAACAATCAACAGATGGACTTCCAAAATCCCAAAATCCCCAGAGATCGTAATGTCTGTTACTGCGTCCACTGTGTCCGTTTCTCTGCCTCGTCTTCGGCCAACTCCCTAAGGCGTCCCGGGAACTCAGTCATAAGGCACTTCCTAATACAGATGTTGGTTGAAGAGATGATTTCCATGTGATGAGTGATGATTTGTGTTTATTTTATTTTCTTTATATAAAACTTTGATGAATTATTCTGTTTTAGGGATAATGTGGTATTGATTTGATTTTACTTTGATGAATTATTCTGTTTTATGAATAGTGTTATTAATTTCATTTTTCTTTGATTAATTATCCTGTTTTATATAAAATGTTATTGATTTTATTTTACTTTGATGAATTATTCTGTTTTATGAATAATATCTTACTTTGATTAATTATTTTGTTTTATGAATAATGTTATTAATTTTATTTTACTTTGATGAATCATTCTGTTTTATGAATAATGCTATCAATTCTATTTTACTTTGAGTTTTATGAATAATGTTATCAATTTTATTTGACTTTGATGAATCATTCTGTTTTATGAATAATATTATTAATTCTATTTTTCAGGTACGTTTTGCGAGGTGGTTCGTGCAGAAGGAAGGTAAAGATAAAACGCTATTTTCACTATTATATAACCACATCAAGCCCGATTGTCTGAAATAAAACAAAAACAGCATTCTAAAAATTTTGCTTTTAAACAGTTTTTTGTAACTTTGTTTCTTTTAAAAACCTATTCTTGAAAATTGACTTCTTTGCCGTTCCAGTCTGTCAAAGTCGTTGCTATAATTCTCTCATTAGGATTACATTAAGAGGTCTTCGAAGTTAGTGATAGGAAAGGGTAAATATTTATTTATCTTTGAAGCAGAAACGAAAAGGAGATTAAAAAAACGATATGTGTACTGCATATTTTATAAATGTGACGTACTTCATGTTTTTGTTTTTTTATAGAAAAGAAAATACCATATATCAAAATCAAATAAAACCACAGACACGAACTAATATAATGAGAATAATATAAATATGATAGAAAGAATTCTATTCCCCCCCTCCCCACTTTAAGAAAAAAAAAAAATCCTACATAGAGAGTGATACATCTAAACAAAACACACTAAACAAACAAACGTAATAAAGAAACCAAAATAAAATCATCTCTTTGACAGTTACTGATAGATAATAATAAAAAAAAAAATCCTTTCATCAGAATAAAGTAATATTTCCGAGCAGAACCAGTGATTGATTTGGCTGACAGAGCGAGGTGCTGCCCGGATGACCTTCTTTGCCCTCTGCTTGAGGCTGTTTGGAGTCCGTTCTTTGGTTTAAATCTTCTTTTTTTTTTCTTCTTCTTGCTCGTCTTATAGATCTTGGGAAGTGGTGGCGATTTTTTTTTTTTTTTGGGGGGGTGGGACTTTTTTTTACTTCTTTATTTTTTTTATCTTTTCTTTCTATCTTTCTTTGTACTTGTTTTAGATATGACGAAATGATAGGATTTTTTTTTTTTTTTTTTGTCTTTCGAGTACTAGCTATTCCTTTTGGCTATTACGCGGATGTTTTTTTTCCTACTATTAGCCTTTTTTTCTTTTAGGTACTAGCTATTACACCTCATTCTTTGTGAAGAAGCGGAATGCTTTTTGTTCTCTTAGACTCAACTATTACGGAAATATTTGTTTGCTCTCTTATTCTTGCAAAATGGCGACACGTGCTTTCCAGAATCCATTGACTCTCTCAGTAAGGAGCGTTGACTCTGGATATCAATTTCTTCTGAAAAGTTGTGTTAACTTTCTCGTAAGAATCCAATATTCCTTTGAGAAAAGTGTTAATGCTCTTGTACGTCCGAGTTAATTACCCCTGAGTCAACATTGCTACCACTTGGAAGAGCACTTAACTCCCGGCTAATTCCCTAGAAGAATGTTAAGATACCTTCAACTTATTTTGTGAAGTGTTAAACGCCTTTTAAATATCAATAACGGGGTGTTAAATACTCCTTTAATTGCACATGCAAGGTGTTAAACTCTTCAACTCCCTTTCAATCAGTGTTAACGCCCTTACAAGGTTCACTCGCTGAAGGTGTGCCAGGTCGCGAGACGGTAAACAGACAAGAGGAACAAGCTTATAATAAGCCCGGATAATTTGAAGAGTCCCCCCTCTCCTTCACCTCCTCCTCCTCCTACTACTCTTCCCCCTCCTCCTCCTCCTCCTCCTCCTCCTCCTCCTCCTCCTCCTCCTCCTCCTCCTCCTCCTCCT
>BOPN01002238.1:31118-38618 GCA_017312705.2 Penaeus japonicus
CAGGGGCATATGAACAAGGGCATATGAACAAGGGCATATGAACAGGGGCATATGAACAAGGGCATATGAACGGCGGCATATGAACGGAGGCATATGAACGGAGGCATATGAACGGACGGTATAGGAATGGCGGATTATGAACGGAGGCATATGAACACAGGCATATGAACAGGGGCATATGAACGGACGGTATAAGAACGGCGGCATATGAACGGACGGTATAAGAACGGCGGCATATGAACGGCGGCATATGAACAGAGGCATATGAACAGCGGCATATGAACGGACGGTATAGGGACGGCGGCATATGAACGGCGGCATATGAACAGAGGCATATGAACGGAGGCATATGAACAGAGGCATATGAACGGAGGCATATGAACAGAGGCATATAAACAGGGGCATATGAACGGACGGTATAGAAATGGCGGAATATGAACGGAGGCATATGAACAGAGGCATATGAACAGGGGCATATGAACGGACGGTATAAGAACGGCGGCATATGAACAGGGGCATATGAACGGCGGCATATGAATAAAAGCATATGAACGGAGGCATATGAACAGGGGCATATGAACGGTCGGTATAGGAACGGCGGCATATGAACGGAGGCATATGAACAGGGGCATATGAACGACAACTCAGGAACGTGTACATCTTTGCCCGTTCTTTTTATTTTTTTTTTCTTAGTTATTCTTTCCTTCTCTCTGCCTCTCCTTTTATATCAACTATTCTCTCCAGCTCTCTTACGTTGTCTATCTTTCTCCCTTTTATCTCAAAATACATCTTTCTACTCTGTCTATTAGTCACCAGTCGCATCAGTTTTTATCTCTTTGTCTCAAATCTCTCGCCATCGTGATCTGTGACGAAATATATATATATATATATATATATATATATATATATATATATATATATATATATATATATATATATATATATAATATTTTTTTTCTTTCTTTCTTTCTTTCCGTTTTTTTTCTTTCTTTCTTTTTTTTTCTTTCTTTTTTTTTCCTTAAGAAATTTCTCTTCGCTTTTGTTCCGTGAAAACCAAGCACTCCACGGAGGCAGGTTGAGACCATTTAGAAGTTGATAATTGAGCGTTTTGAGTTGAAATTGCACAGAGGCTACGGCTTCCCTTTTTCTTTGGGGGGGGGGGATATTTTGTCATTTTTTGTCTTTTTTTTCTTCTCTCTCTCAGGGACAAATACATATACAAGCACGCAAGAGTGAGGAGAAACTTTGGGAAATTTCAAGGAATCCGCGATAGGTTGTCTTTGTGTAAACCTATGTGCGCAGTTTTTTTTTTCTTTTCTTTTCTTTTTTTTTTCTTTTTTTTTTTTTTACTTTCTCTCTCTCTCTCTCTCTCTCTCTCTCTCTCTCTCTCTCTCTCTCTCTCTCTCTCTCTCTCTCTCTCTCTCTCTCTCTCTCTCTCTCTCTCTCTCTCTCTCTCTCTCTCTGTCTTTTTCTCTCTCCCTCTCTCTCTCTCTCTCTCTCTCTCTCTCTCTCTCTCTCTCTCTCTCTCTCTCTCTCTCTCTCTCTCTCTCTCTCTCTCTCTCTCTCTCTTTCTCCCCCCCCCCTCTTTCTCAAACATATTTTAATTTACGATCATCCAACTTTGGTTCGCGAAGAGATCTACGTTCAAAGAAGAACTCCGAAAAACAATGATCAATCGTTCTCATTTCTTTGTTTCGTTAATTTAGAACTCATGAGATTAAATCTAAAAAGAAGGAAGAGGGAGAAGAAGGAGTGGGATGAAGAGGGGGTGGGAAAAGGAGAAGGGAAGGGATGGAGGAAGAAGGAGGAGAAAAAGGAGAAGGGATGGAGGAAGAAGGAAGGGGAATGATGAAGAAAGGAGAAGGGCAAGTGAGGAGGAAGAAGGGAGGGGGAAAAGAGAAGGGAAATGAAGGAGGAAAAAGTGAACAGTAAAGGAGTGAAGGGAAGGAGGAAGAGAGAAGAGGGAGACGAAGGATTGGGAAAAAGAGGGGGAAGGAGGAAGAAGGAATAGGAGCAGAGGAGGAGAAATGAAGGAGGAAGAAGAAGAAGGGAGGGAAGGAGGAGAAAGAAGTTGGAGAATGGAAAAGAAAGGAAAGGAGGATGATGGAGAAAGAGAAAGCAGATAGGAGGGAGAAGAGGGGAGAAGGAGAATAGAAGGAGGAAGTACGGGAAGAGGAAGAGGGAAGATAAAGAAAGGAAGGGAGAGGGGAGACGAAAGAGAGAGGATGGAGGCGAAAATGAGGAAAGGGGATAGAGAGAGAAACGGCATATAGAAGAGAGGTATGAGGGGGGAAGGAAGAGGAGAGAAGGGAGAAGGGGGAAGAGGAAAGAGAAGGTAAAAGAAGGAGAAGGGGGAGGAAGAAGAGAGGAGTTGGAGGGGAGGAGGAGGGAAACTGACCGGTTCCTTGTGGCTGTAATCTTGTTTATGCTGATCTTCTTCTCCTCCCCTTCCCCCTCTTCCCCCTTCCCTCATTCCTCCTACCACCCAATCCCCTACTCCCACTCCTTCCCCCCTACCCGCATACCTCCCCTTCCCCTTCCCCACTCTCCACCATCCCTCATTCCTCCTACCACCCACTCCCCTACTCCCCCTTCCCCTTCCCCACTCCCCCCTCTTCCCTCATTCTTCCTACCACTCCCTCCCCTCCTCCCCCCTTCCCCTTCCCCATTACCCCTCTTCCCTCATTCCTCATACCACCCACTCCCCTACTCCCTCCTCTTCCCCACCCACTCCCTCTTCCCGTTTCCCTCATTCCTCCTACCACCCACTCCCCTACTCCCTCCTCTTACCCCTCCTCTTCCCCATCCCCTTCCCCAGTCCCCCTCTTCCTCCCTCCCCTTTCCTTAATTCCTCATACCACTTACTCCCTTACTCCACCTCTTCCCTCATTCCTCCTACCACCCACTTCGTCTTCCCGTTTCCCTCATTCCTCCTACCGCCCACCCACCCCTTCCCCCCTCACTACTCCCACACACACACTCCATGAGTTTAACTGGTTTTAAGGAGTTGATTTAATCTTCGCGTCTGAGACTGATTTTTTTTTTCCTTTTTTTTTTGAGAGAGAGATAGAGAAGGTATTTTCCGCCTTCTGTTATTGTTTTAAGTTCCGTTTTTTTATGCGGATTAGCGCTAATTAAGCTTGGATTCAGATGCCCACGGGAATTTGCATATTATTTGCATTACTGAAAAAAGGAAAGAGAGAACGAAGCAACTCAAAGTAAGAATAGGAATAAGGATCACAACAACCATAACAACAACTACAACAACAACTACAACAACTACTACAACAACAACTACAACAACAACCACAACAACAACCACAACAACAACTACTATAACAACTACTACAACAACAACCACAACAACTACTACAACAACAACCACAACAACAACAACAACAACATCGACAACTATAACAACGATAATAACAACAATGATAACAACGGCGATGACAACAAAAACAACAACAACAACTAACAAAAACAAGACAGGTACAACAGCAAGATCATAACAAAAAAAATCCTTTGCAACAACAGCACCCAGTGACAATCACAACAACCATCAACATGAAAAATAACAAAAGATAACAAAAACAATCTAAAAAATAACAACAACAATAACAACATTGCCCTTGGTCCTCAGCCAGCACGAAGGGCGGGCGTGCGGGCGTGCGGGCGGGCGGGCGGGTGATCCATCATGACGAGATACCCACTTGAGTCTGAGACGGGCCGAGAGGAACCAAAATACTCCTGCATGACGAACGCCCTCTCATGAGCAAACTCTTTCTCTCTCTCTCTCTCTCGCTTTCGCTCTTTCTCTCGCCTTTGTCTCTTTGTCTTTTTTCTCTCTCTCTCTCTCGCTCGCTCTCTCTTTCTCTGGCTTGTGTCTCTTTCTCTTTATTCTCTCTCTCTCTCTCTCTTTTTTTCTTCTCTCCTTCTTCCTCGCTCTTTCTCTCGCTTGCCTCTCTCTCTCACTCTCTCTCTCTTTCTCTCTCTCTCTCTCTCTCTCTCTCTCTCTCTCTCTCTCTCTCTCTCTCTCTCTCTCTCTCTCTCTCTCTCTCTCTCTCTCTCTCTCTCTCTCTCTCACACACACTTTTGTCACGTTCTCTTCCTCTCACTTGTATCTCTTTCTTGTCTTTTTATCTGTCTAATAAGAGAGAGAACAAGAAAAAATAGATTAAAGGGAAAAGAGAAAAGGGGAGATAGATAGACAGATAGATAGATAGATAGATAGATAGAGAGAGAGAGAGAGAGAGAGAGAAAGACGAAGAGAGAGAGAGACAAAGAGAGAGAGAGAAAGAGACAAAGAGATAGAGAGAAAGACAAAGAGAGAGAAAAAAAAGAGATAAAGAGAGAGAAAGCTAGATACAAAGCAAAAAGAGAGACAGATTTTGAATTTTTGAATTAATGAGAGAGAGAGAGAGAGAGAGGGAGAGAATTACCGAAACGTGATGTAATGAGGCCGCTACGTCTAAATGCGCAAAGAACAATGAACCCTTTGCTAATTCGGCGCCATCATGAATTAGAGCCACGTTACGCAATCAGAAAAAAAAATCCTTTGAGAGAAAACGGTATTCCATATTTATCAACATCAGGGTACGCATGTGGGTAGGGTAGTGGGGGGTGTGGGTGGTGGGGTGGGGGGGTGGGGAGGGGGAAGGAAGGGAAGAGGGGGAGAGTGGGTAGGGGGAAAGGGGTGAGGGTGGTGGGGTAAGGGTGGCGGGGAAGGGGAAGGAAGGGAAGTGGGGGAGAGTGGGGTAGGGGGAAAGGGATGATGAGGTAATGAGGGTGGGTAAGGGGAAAGGGGGTGAGGGTGATGAGGTAATGAAGGGTGAAGGAAAGAGAAGAGGGGGGAGAGGGAGAGGAAAAGGAGAAAGGGGAAAGGGGGAGATATAGATTGCAAGGGAGGTGAGGAGGGGAGGGAGGGGGGAAGAAGAGGAAGTCAAAGAAAAGGGAGAGAAGAGGAAGAGGAGAGGAGGCGAGGTGAAGTAAAGAATAGATTAGACGGAAGGAAAAGAGGAAAGAGGGAGAGGAAAACGAGGTAAGAGGAAAAGAGGAGAGGAGAGAGGAAGAGAAAAAAAGGAAATAGTGGATAGGAAGAAGCAAAGCAAAAGGAGAGAGAGGATACGAATTAGGGAATAGAAAGAGAAAGAATAGGACGGCGAGAGGGGAGAGAACTAGCGAAAGATAGGAGGGAGCGAAGCAAGAAGAGAAAAAAAATACGAAAGAGGGAAGAGAGGGAAAAAGAGGAAGATAGGAGGCACGGAAAGAAGTAGGAAAATGATAAATTGAAAAAAAAATAGAAATAAAAAAATAAAAAAAATAAAAAAATAAATAAATAAATGAATAATAATGAAATTGTATGCAAATAAGAAAAGATAGAAGATACGAAAATGATATATAGAGAAAAAAACACAAGAGAGAGGACAGAAAGAGAGAGGGAAAGAAAGAGAGAGAGAGAGAAAGAGAGAGAGAGAGAGAGAGAGAGAGAGAGAGAGAGAGAGAGAGAGAGAGAGAGAGAGAGAGAGAGAGAGAGAGAGAGAAAGAAAGAAAGAGAGGGGACGAAAGAAAGAGAGAGAGAAAGATAAAGAGAAAGAGAAAGAAATACCAAGAGGAAAAAAAAGAAAAAAACAACACACAAAAAGGAACAAAGAGAGAGAAGAAAGAAGATACAAGACTAAGGGCGGAGTAGATGGGTGGGAGGAGGAGGAGGAGTGGAAGGGAGAAGGAGGAGGAGGGGAGGGAGAAGGAGGAGGAGGGGAGGGAGAAGGAGGAGGAGGGGAGGGAGAAGGAGGAGGAGGGGGAGGGAGAAGGAGGAGGAGGGGGAGGGAGAAGGAGGAGGAGGGAAGGGAGAAGGAGTAGGAGGAGGGGAGGGAGAAGGAGGAGGAGAGAAGGAGAGCGAAGGAGGAGGAGTGGAAGGGAAAAAGATGAGGAGGGAAGGGGGAAGGAGGAGGAGGAGAGGGAAAAGGAGTAGGAGGAGGGGAGGGAGAAGGAGGAGGAGTGGAAGGGAGAAGGAGGAGGAGTGGAAGGGCTAAGGAGAAGGAGTGGAAGGGAGAAGGAGGAGGAGTGGAAGGGAGAAGGAGGAGGAGTGGAAGGGCTAAGGAGAAGGAGTGGAAGGGAGAAGGAGGAGGAGTGGAAGGGAGAAGGAGGAGGAGTGGAAGGGAGAAGAAGGGAAGGGAAAAAGAGGAGGAGTGGAAGAGAGAAGGAGGAGGAGGGAATGGAGAAGGAGGAGAAGGGGAAGGAGAAGGAGGAGGAGGGAAGGAGAGAAGGAGGAGGAATGGAAGGGAGAAGGAGAAGGAGGGGAGAGAGAAGGAGGAAGAGAGAAAGAAGGAGGAGGTGGGGAAGGGAGAAGAAGGAGGAGTGGAAGGAGAGGGAAAAGGAGTAGGAGGAGGGAAGGGAGAAGGAGTAGGAGGAGAGGAGGGGGAAGGAGTGGAAGGGAAAAAGAGGAGGAGTGGAATGGAGAAGTAGGAGGAGAGAAGGGAAAAAGAGGAGGAGTGGAAGGGAGAAGGAGGAGAAGAAGGAGTAGGAGGAGGGGAAGTGAGAAGGAGGAGGAGGGAAAGAAGGAGGAGGTGGGGAAGGGAGAAGAAGGAGGAGGGAGGGAGCGCGAGCGGGATCCTAGTTTCACTGAGCAGAGAAACTTTTTTGACCTTGACCGCCAGGACGGGTTGATCGCAAGAAATAGAAAATGCCATGAACAATTTGCATTGGATGTGCTTTGCAGACGGAGATGGTGGGCTCCCTCTCGGCTCTGTCATTCTTCTTCCTTCTTCTCTCCTCCTTTCTCTTTCTCTTTCTGTTATTCTTTTCTCTTTCTCCTTTTTTTCTTATCATTTTGTTATCTTTCTCTTTCTTTCTTCTTCCTCTTTTCTCTTTTTCCTTCTTTTTTTTTCTTTTTTCTTTTTCTTCTTCTTTCTTCTTTTCTCTTTCTTCTTCTTACTTCTTCTGTTTTCTCTTTCTTCTTCTTTCTTCTGTTTTCTCTTTCTTCTTCTCTTCTTATTCTTTTCTCGGTCTCCTTACCTTCGCCTTCTCCTTTCTTTCCCCTTTCCTTATTCTTCTTTTCTCTTTTTTTCTTCTCTTCGTCTTCTTCTTTTCTCTTGCTCTTTATCTTCGCTTCGTCTTCTTAATGTTTCTTTTATTCATATTGTTTTTCTTGTCTTCTTCTCCTCCCATATTTCTATATTTCATTTCTCCTCTTTCTTTGTATTTTTATATTTTATCGTCTTCTTCACGTTTCCTGCTCTTCTTTTTCTTCTTTATTTCTATTCTTATTCTTCTTTTCCTTCATATCTTTCCATCTACTTCTTAGTTCTTACTTTCATTTCGGTAATTTTGCCGTATTTTGTCTTTGTTTTGGTTTTGTTTTCTGATGTCTTGAGTTGGCGGTTGATAGATAGATAGAAAGATAGATAGAGAGAGAGAGAGAGAGAGAGAGAGGGAGAGGGAGAGGGAGAGGGAGAGAGAGAGAGAGAGAGAGAGAGAGAGAGAGAGAGAGAGAGAGAG
>BOPN01002238.1:48618-51118 GCA_017312705.2 Penaeus japonicus
ATTGCACACACACAAAAGTGTACACGTACGCAAGAGCACACATCCTCATACACACATACGCACACGTACACACACATACACACACACACACACATACAGAAACGAAACACGCACACTTGTGAAATTACATAATATAGCGTTCAATGTACCCTTATACTTCTTTTTAAAAAGTTCATAAAATGTTCATAATCTCAATAACTGTTCACTTGAAGAAGTATTAAGAATATCATGCGGGTTCTATCTATCTATCGAGATCCCTCTCTCCTCAGTGATAGATAATCTATTTTGAATCAATCATATCCTGTATTAGTTCTGTATCAGTTTCCTTTTTTTTTTTCAAAGTTTTTTTTCGTTTTTGAAGTATGAAGTTGGCATTTTAGATAAGGTTTCATATTCTGAGAATTTAGAGAAGAAAAAAATATATATATTTAATCATATATATATCAAACGATGTGGTTATACAATGCATGATAAAAATACAGAGCAAGATATACACATTACAAGAAAAAAAAACAATAAAAAGAAAAATCTTACGAAAATGATACATTTAACCAACGGATTTATAACAAATCAATGAACAAGCAATCATAATAGTCGATTATCGATCCCATATCATTCTTTCTTATTTTGTTCGCGTAAATGCTGCTCTTTCCCTCTTTTTCAATTTTGCATTTGCATAATTCACGGAGATTTGGCAACAGTGCTAAAAATGAATTTTCCGACTAACTAGCTTTTGCGGGAAGCCTCGTTGTAAAATCTATTTTGCGCCACTATATTTCTTTGCTTTTTTTGCACAGTTTTGCACAGTTGGTCGAATGCATACCACTGGTATTTTGAATGTTCTGGTGTGATAGTTCTGATATACTGATAATTACCCTTTCCTGTTTTTTTTTTTTTTTTTTTTTTTTTTTTTTTTTTTTTTTTTTTGCGTGTGTTTATGTGTGTGTGGCGGAGGTGGGGTAGGGGGTGTAGGGAGGTGGGGTAGGGGGTGTTGTGTATGTATATGTTTGTGTTTGTGTTTATATGTGTTTGTGTGCGTGTGTTTGTGTGTATGGCGTAGGTGGGGTAAGGGAATTGTGTGTATGTATATGTTTGTGTGTGTGTTTTTTGTGTGTGTATGTGTTTATGTGTGTGTGTATGTGTTTATGTGTGTGTATGTGTTTGTGTGTGTGTATGTGTTTATGTGTGTATGTGTAAGTGTGTGCGTGTTTATGGTTATATATATGTATTTTAGAACTATAAAAGTTGCATTACACGCACATGAAAATGTTGCAGAATAAGAAATGAGAAATGATAAAGAGTCTCCGGGTTTCTTTAATGCCCATTTTTTTTTTTTTTCCTTTTTTTTCCTTACCTTTTTAACTATTTCTATATTCTGTTTTATACGAAATTTTGTGCAGTAGGAAAAATATATATATAGATATACATATATATATATAGAGAGAGAAAGAGAGGAAATAAAGGGGAAAATATAATAAAAATAATAATAAAGAGGAAACTGACATAAGAGTGAAATAAAATAAAAAGAGATAATGATGGTAATAAGAATAAAAGATAATAATGATAATAAAAACCAATAATAGTAATATATAGATCGAATAGAGGAAGAGGATGAAATAAAAGGAGAAAGGAATAAAGGATAAAACGAGAAGGAAAAGAGAAATGAAAAACGAATCAGAAAAACAGAGGAAGAAGTAAATTCGATTAAGAGAAAAATGATGATATAGAATCGAATAAGAGAAGAGGAGAAAAGGAAAAGAAAAAAGAAAGAAAGGGAGGAGGAAAGAGAAGAATAGAAAGAAAGAAAGAGCGAAGAAAAGAAAAAGGAAGAAAGAATAGAGAAAAGAGGAAATGGAGAAAAGAGAAATAAATGAGAGAGAAAGAAGAAAAGAATATCCGAAAGAAACTACAAAACGAAAAAAAGAAAAAAAAATGAAAAAAATATATATAAATAAAATAAAGACTCAGTGAAGGATACGAAAGGGAATAGAGGAAATAAAAAGAAATAGGTAAAAGGAAGAGGAAAGTCAAGAGAGAAAGAGATACAAAGAAAGTAAAAGATTTAGGCTTAGAACAGACTTATAAATTAGATAAAAATCAGGGGCTGAAGTTCTAGAAAGATCCTCAAGTATTTCAGTTTTCTATTTTCTGTTTATCTTATTTTATTCTTTGTTTTCTTTCTCTTTCTTCTTGGTTGTGTCACTTTCCTCTAATTTTCTATTTGTTTTGCTTTTTGTTTTGTTTCTTTTTCGTTGAGTCATTTTCCTTTTCGTTATTTTTTTTTCTTCTTCTTCTTCTTCGTTCAGTCATTTTTTTTTTATTGTTTCTATACCGCGATTCCTTTTATTCGCTAATTCACTATTTTGTTGTTTCTCCTTTGTTTTTTTTTTTTTTTTGTCTTTCTTTTGTTATCCCGTTCTTTCTGTTTCTCTCAGATTTTATCATTCTTTTTTTCTTCTTCGTCTTTCAGTCACTTCCTTCTTATTTGTTTGTTTGTTAT
>BOPN01002238.1:63618-66118 GCA_017312705.2 Penaeus japonicus
CTAGGAATGGAAGGGGGAGGGGGGTAAGGCTAGGAAAGGAGAGGGGAGAGGATAGAAGAAGCAAGAGGGCTAGTGAAGTGGCCTTGTTGATACTGAGCAGGATTCTGGTAAGTCCATCTCACTGTTAAGGAAATAAAGATCGAAGGAGAAAGAGAGTCTTGCAACCCCTATCCCTCCCCCCCTCCCCCCCACACGCTCCACTACCCCCCCTCCCCCCTCCCCTTCAAATGGTTCCGTGCCTAAAGACGATTTGCAATTCCTTTTTTTCTTTCTTTCTTTCTTTCTTTCTTTCTTTCTTTCTTTTTTTTGTGAGAAGAGTTGTCTGAGGTGTTGGAATGTTTATTATTTCATTTTGTCTTTGGGTGTAATGTTTGTCGTTGTCTTTTCTTCATTGATGTTGTTCGTTGCATAATGGTGAAAGGGTGATATGAAATGTAAGAAATATACACACGTAAATACACACGTCCACAGACACACCCACACATACACACACACACACACACACACACACACACACACACACACACACACACACACACACACACACACACACACACACACAAACACACACACACCTAGCCTTTGACCTTTCTAAGTAGCTTGTTTGTTGAACCTCTGTTGTTATTTTGCTTTAGTCCGTTCAAGACAAACTTCTTGTAACAGGTATCCTTCTAACTTTTTCTCTAGCCCTTTAACCTAGTTTCCTAACCTTTCAGTACCGCTATTCTCCCCTAGTTTTGTTGCATAACTTCTCGTCACCGATATCATTATAACTTCTGACTTTTGTTTTCTCCTGTTCATTCATTCTTGTCAATCTTCTCGAGTTTTGTAACCTAACTTTTGACCTTTCTAACGCATTCGTCTATTCGTTCCTGGCTGCCATTCTTCTGTGGGTGTGTAGTATGATTTTCTTGTTATACACTCGATCTAATTCTAACTTCAGACTTTTCAAACTTCATTACCTAATCATTTCCTACTGAAATTTTACTTTAGTTCTGAAACCTAACTTCTTGTAATAGACTAAATATCCTTCTAACTTCCGGCCTTACTAACTTCCTCGTCTATTAATTCGCTCTTGTCACTTTACTTTAGCTAACTTCATGTAACACACTACACATCCTGCTAGCTTCTTGGCTCTCTAACTTCCTCTACATTCAACATTGCCACTCTGCAACTTCGGTGTAATTAACTCAAAGGGAGTGAGCGATTTCTCCTAACTGTGATTAGTAAAATATTAGAACTTTATCTCACCTTAATTAATAATAACTGAATGCAATTTGAAGATAATATCTAAGGGTGATTGTACTCTTAATGCAATTGAATGCAATGGAATATACCTCAAATGCACGATAGATTCAATGTGAACAAAACACAATGTCGGGGAGTAATTCACACATATATGGAGGAAAAGACACTATGTCGTGTGCGAGGCTATATGCTTCAAGGAAATTGCAGGAATAGAGTGTGATAATATTGCAACTAATGTGAATGTCGGAGGGCAGGAGGCTGCGGGTCAGAGCGCATCCCGAAATCTCTTTGCTCTCGGGCTCACACTTTCTCCCATTCATTCAGACAGTTTCGGAAGTTATAGATCATTAAGATTTATTAAATAATGAACTTATTTAGTCGTTATTATTGTTTTTTTGACTGGATTGCAAGCCGGGCGTTGCGGGTTTGGACGTGCAAAATTACGGAGACAGCTCACAGACACACGCACACCATATAAACATACACAAATACAAACACACACACACACATACACACAAAGACAAACATACACACACACACACGTCTACAGACATACGCACAAACAAGTGTAAGAAATAACGTGCGTCAATACTTTAAGCTAACTTGATCCTTATTTTCCTAAGATGAACTTTCTTTAAAAGTTTCAAAAGTTTTTTTTTTTTTTTTTTTTTTTTTTTTTTTTCGTACAAGACAATAAACACTACTCACCTTTAATCTGCTGAACATTTCTTCCTGTTTTAAGTTTCACTGATTTTTATCGTTATTATCATTTGTTTTGTTATGTGTTTTTTTTTCATTATCATTATTCCTTTTTGCTAATGTTGATATTATTGTTAGTATCATTATTGTTGGTGTTGTTATTATAATTGTTGTTATTAGCATTATCATTATCATCATCATTATTATTGTTGCTGTTGTTATTTCTATTATCATCATTATTCGCATTATATTACTGTTGACATCTTGATTATTTACCTTATTGCTATCATTATTTTCTTTATATTATCATATGTTTAGATTCATTCATTTATATATTTATCATTACTGTTATTGTTATCATCCTCCTCATTGTTATTGTTATTGCTGAGATTGTTATCATTATCATTATTATCATTATCCTCATTATTACAATTAATAATAATAATAATAACAATAATAATATTATTATTATTATCATTATTATTATTATAATTATTATTATTATTATTATTATTATTATTATCATTATTATTTATTGTTATTATCATCATCA
>BOPN01002238.1:81118-88618 GCA_017312705.2 Penaeus japonicus
CTGGTGCACACAAGCTGCTTTGTTCGTGCCAAGCTTAAACATACAGGTTTATGATAATTATCCTCTGCTTGCAAAGTGGCTTGCTGACGATCGTGTTCAATATTCATCTATTTTTGTAACGTGGATCACATAATATTTTCTGAATCATGTTAGCCCTGGAATGATGGATGGCAGATCTGATACATACATCCACTCAAAAAGAATATAATCCTTTTTACTCAATTTTGTTTCCCTCCGTGGAAAGAATTTGATTTATTTCTATTGCAAAGAGCCGTGCTAACTTTGCAATGACGTTCTGTTTGCTGTTATTGCACTATTGTTGTTTTTTTATTTTTTATACAAAAAAAACGTTGAGATCTCTAATTGAACTGATTTTTCTAGATTCTCCAACTTCAACTATTTTTGTAAATTTATGAATCTCTCTCTTTACAGCTACTCCAAAACTATCACATATTTACCCTACTTACATAAACAAAATGATCACCTATTCGTATTGATGAATGTAGAAAACGTTAGTTATAATGAATAGATACAATTTATGTATTATGGATTCCCTCATATAGTATTAAGTCTAGAAATATATCACGTATTCCATTAAATTCAAAGTTAAAAATTGAAGTCATTTAATTCCCTTAAATTCTAAGTTAAGAAAGAGAAGTCATCAAATTCCATTAAATTCAAAGTAAAAAAAAAGGAATTCAAGTCATTAAATTCCATCAATTTCAAAGTAAAAAAAAAGGAAGCCATCAAATTCCATTAAATTCAAAGTTAAAAAAAGGAATTCAAGTCATTAAATTCCATCTATTTCTAAATAAAAAAAATGGAAGCCATCAAATACCATTAAATTCAAAGTTTAAAAAAAGGAATTCAAGTTATGAAATTCCATCTATTTCAAAGTTGAAAAACGGAAACCATCAAATTCCATTAAATTCTCAGTAAAAAAAAAAGGAAGCCATCAAATACCATTAAATTCAAAGTTAAAACGAGAAGTCATAATAGAGTCAACACACCTTTATCAGAGCATTCCTCTCAATGTGCATTGGTGGCAGCGGTTTTTGGAAGAAAAAATTATGATTGTGTGTGCGGTTTGCCAATGACTTTATGATCTGCCTGTTGCCACTGTTTCATTTTTTTCAGTTTTGGTTGTTCTATTCTTTATTTGTTCACTTTTTTCGTTTCTTTTCGTTATCATTACTTTGAATTTCTGTTTTTACTTTTGTTTGTGTTTTTTTTTATGATTATTGTCACTAATAATGATATTATTGATGATGATGTATTACGAATGTTATTATTATCATTATCGGTATAATGATTATTATTTTTACCTACGATATATGTATGTATGTATATATATATATGTATAATATATATATAAATATATATATATATATATATATATATATATATATATATATATATATATATATATATATATACATGTGTGTGTGTGTGTGTGTGTGTAAAATATATATATATACTATATATATACAATATATATATATATATATATATATATATATATATATATATATATATGCATATATATATATATATATATATATATATATATATATATATATATATATATATGCATATATATATATATATATATATATATATATATATATATATATATATATATATATATATATATGTGTGTGTGTGTGTGTGTGTGTGTGTGTATGTGTATGTGTATGTATGTATGTATGTATGTATGTATGTATGTATGTATGTATATATATATGTATATATATATATATATATATATATATATATATAGAGAGAGAGAGAGAGAGAGAGAGAGAGAGAGAGAGAGAGAGAAAAGAGGCACCTAATGAAAACAGGAAAAGGATAGAGGACGGAAGACATAAAAAAAGAAGAATAAAATAAAAACGAAAATTAGATACAAACATATAGAATAAAAAAAACAAGAGATAGAAACAGGAACTAGGAGAGACATAAGCAAAAAAAAAAAAGAAAAAAATGGAGAGAGAGAGAGAGAGAGAGAGAAATGACAAAATAGTTAGACAGATATATAAATGGCGAGCGTGAACAGAGAGAGAAACAGATGCCAGATGAAGAGAGAAAAAAAGATACAGATAGATAGATAGATAGATATATAGATAGATAGATAGATAGATAGACAGATAGATAGATAGATAGATAGATAGATAGATACATAGATAGATAGATAGATAGGTAGATAGATAGATAGATAGATAGATTTTTTTTTATCTCCCTCTATATGGTTTAGCATGCGCTGGTCTCTGTTATCACTGACGGACTTTGCTTTTCACATCAGGGTTATGTAATGATTTAGGGCCTCCCAGCCTTGCATATTCATCCATGGTTCCGACACTGTTTATTGATGTGAGAAACAGGCATGGCATTTTGATGGTGTGTGTAGCACTGTCTTGCTACGAGTTTTCCTTTTTGTTTGATAGGGGGGGGGGGGGGAGGAAGTGAGTTACAGCGGAGTTTGAGCTATTTTTTTTGTTTGTTTGTTTGTGTGATTTGTGTGTGTTTCTTTGTTAGTAATGTGTTTGGATTTTTTATGGTTTGTTTTGTCTTTGTTATGGTTAATCTAATGTTTTTTCTTATGGGTTTGTTTGTTGTTTGTAAAGCTCGGTGTAAAATGTTTATTGTTTACAAGAAATGCGCATGTTTGTTTGTTTGGTTTGTTAGCGCTGGTATTATATAACTTGTATGTGTCTCTTTGTTTACGATGTTACTTCTTGTTCTAAGATATGTTGGTATGCGTGCTATGCAGATCTTCTATTGCAATGTGCAACATGTAAAAATATATTTATCTATATTAAAGTGCTATTGCGCTGAGTCGCGGACTGATTTTGTTTTTGTTACGGTGTTTGTATTTCATTGTGAAAATTATTTGATGTTGTATTTATTGTTTTTATCACTCAATCATGATCATTGTTGTTATCTCTAGTAATTATGTTATCATATCATTACCAGGTTTGTTATTATTGTTATTATCATTATCGCTATTTTTCTTGTTGTTATCATCAACATCGTTATTTTTGTCGTTGTTGCTATTGTTATCATCATTACTATTATTATTGATGTTGCATTTTCATCATTATCGTCAATATCTTCATTATCATTAATTACTATATTTATGTTATCATTTTTGTTGATGATTCTTATGTATAAAACAATATGGTAAAATATAACTATATCATTTTATATATCAGTAATTGATGGCTTTATCCAAAGAACATTCAACAGCTGATTACACTGAAGAAAATAATACGCAGTGACTCGACTCGACTGAATGTCTCTCAAGCTATCTTTTTCCCTATCTTAATTACTGGATGTTTCATTTAAGATAATTTTGAGACCTATTTTGGATTTTATTTTACTAAAAGTTTGAATTTATTTCCTTTCTGCAAGATTTTTGGAACGCTTTGCAATAAGGAATCTACTGTTGCAAATGATTATACGGGTAAGAGAATTAATGCTTTTATGAATAAGGGGGAGGGGGGGGAGGGGGGATTGTACCCCAGATTTTATTCGAAATTGATGCACTGTTCTCAATAAATTATAGTCATGTTTGTTATCTTAATTTTTTTTTTCCAAGAAATTATTGTCTTTTGTTGTTTTTCGTGTGTTTTTTCATTTCTTTTTTTGTTTTGTATTGTTTATTTCATCGTTTTTTGCTTCAGTAGATATAGCTCTTTTTCAGTTAGGCGAGCTATATTAATTTCAGATTTTCTAAGCTATCTTACTTTTCGCAATATACATTACTTGCTAAATCTATAACAATTGATAGCAATGATGATAAGAATGATGGTGATGATGATGATGATGACAGCATTTATTATGGTGATGACAATGATGATGATTATATTAAAAATGATAATGATAATATCATCATTGTTGTTGTTGTTTTGTTGTTTATTATTATTGTAATTACCATCATCCTTATCATCATAAATCAATAACAGCAATAACAAAATTAATAGTAATTAGAACAATATTAATAACAACAATAAGAACATCACACGTCAACAAGAGACAGAACACACCCTCAACACGTGGCGACTAACCTAGGCCATTGAACTAAGGAACATCATGCACTTTTAAGTCCTTAAAACAAAAACAAAAACAAAAAACAAAACTTAATTATAATTAGGCACAAATGAGATGGAAACCGAGGATTGGTAGCCTTAGGGGGAGGGGGGGGGAATGATTAGCAAATCTCATGGTTAATTGAACGTTCATCGACTTTCCTGCGATTCAAAGGTGGTCATTGTGATTCAGAACCGGTTGAACCTCTTAGTTCATTATTGTTATATGTTGGTTTTATTTCATCGTTATTCGTGTTGCGTGTTGTTGTTATTATTGTTATTGTTATTACCATTATGATTGTTATCAATTTTGTTGGATTTATCATCCTTTCATTATTATACCTTCATATTTACCCTTAATATCATCATCAATTATATTACTATCATTAAATTTCTTCATATAATTGGCTCTATTCCATTATCTTCCCTTCTTCCCCATTCCCTCTTCTCGCTCCTCAAATTCAAAACTACAACGAACGCTCATAATGTCCCAAACTTCCTCCCCATATTGATATTCGACGTTTCCGGCAACTTCCAAACGCCAAAATATCTCGAGAACTTCAGCCACGTGTTTTTGGGAGAGGAAATATAGTGAGGAGAAGTTCTAAGAGCGAATTTCCAAGCTAATTGTAATCAGCTAATGATTTCACAGGGTCGGTTAAGTCTCGGGAGGGGATTCGAACGCGCTTCAACTTGTTCGTCTTTCGCGGTATTGTTGTTCGTCTTTTGGTTTAGTTACTTATTTATTTATCTATCTATTTATTCTTTTATCTGTTTATTTATTTATTCATCTATTTATTTATCTATTCAACTATTTTCTGTGGTGGGTAGAGGTTGGAGAGGCTTAAGATTTTTAAAATTCTTGATGAAACTCGATTTTTATTTATTGTTTATAATTTTTATAATGATGATAGTAATAAGAAGGATAATGAGAATGGTAATAGTATGAACAAATTCATAAAACCAGGTTATAGTTGTAAGTGACTAAAAAATAATAATGATGGTGATAAAGTTGTAATAATGATAATGATAGAAATAGATAATAGTAATGTTGATAGTGATAATCGCAATAATAATAATGATAATGACAATAATGCTAATAATGATAAAAGCAAAACAACAATAATATTAGTTATGGTGATAGAAGATAATCCAAATAATGATAACAATAAAAATAATATAAACAATGAAAATAATATAACGATAACAAAACATACAAAACAAGAACAACGATAGCAAAATAAAACAAAACCGACATCAAAATCTAATAACAACTCTAACAATAACAACAGCAATATCAATAATAACAGCAATAAAAAAATTAAAATAGATTTCAATTCCCAATTCGGAGAAGAGTCCTAACGATAGATTCCCACAGGGGGCGACACCGCGGCCAATTCAAAGGAAAGAGTTACATTCAGATGAAAGGCACGCAAAGAGATTACAAATGGGCCATGACATGACAGGTTGCACAATGGGAGAGATGATGATGAAACGTCTAATGAAAGATGTTTGGGAGGTGCAAGCTGTTTTTTTTTTTTTTTTTCTAATTAATTTGTTGTTTTATTCTATGTAGTTTTTTTTTAATGTCTTTTTTTCTTCTTCTTTCTTTCTTTTTATTCATAATTTTTATATATAATTTGTGGTGTGTTTATTTACAGTTGAAATGATGATGTCTGAAGGGTTTTACCGTTAAGAGGAACAAACTTTAAAAGTGTAAAATCCGATGATGTCCATATTGCTCTCTGCAATCTGCAATAAAGCATCTGGACATCAGGTCTTTTGTTGAATGCACTAGACTTTAAAAACTAAGCAATATCTCTCAAGAAATATCTATCCAGTAATCGATAGAACGCGTCGAAATTCCTTATAGGAGTGTAGTAGCATATTGAGAAGGTATCCTATATGCAAATTACCCCAAGAATTATATTCCCTAAGTCCAAACAGACCGGTCTTCTTGGGTGAAAGGGGAGAGAAAGGTCACATCCCAGGCAGCCCTCGCGAAGGATTGTGACAAAGGTTTCGTGACCTCTCTTGTGTTGGGTCATACTTAAGACGTGTTACTGAAGACTTGAATGCGCTGCACACTCCCTTTCGAACTTTCCTTATCACAGACTAAGAGTGCAGCAAGACGCCCATTACATATCCTGATGCTGCGTCCTAAATGCCTTTTATCTAGGAGAATTGATTCCCCGAATCCTCGCTGATAATAATTGATAACAGTCGAATGATGAATGTGAAAGATAAGTCAGAATATTATCCCGAGAGTCAAGTCAGCCAGAAGAACATACGCACAAGCTCAGTGTTATCAATACAACCGGTACGACAAGTTTACAGGAGAGGATCCGCGGCAAAAATGGAGACGTTGCTGTTATCTATCTCCGCATCAAGAGAAGATGCTCGTTCGGCGGAGAGGAACAAGAGCTTGTTCTGACCGCCTGGGATGCTGCTTTTTAATCGGAGGACTTAGGCAAACACGTGTATATATATTTTTTTTCCTTCTTCTTCCTTTCTCTCTCTCTCTCTCTCTCTCTCTCTCTCTCTCTCTCTCTCTCTCTCTCTCTCTCTCTCTCTCTCTCTCTCTCTTTTGGCGTGTGTATCGAGGGAGTGGTGTTTTTTTGTTTTGTTTTTGTGTATGTGTAAATGGATTTTTATTACAAGGAAGGTATGTGTATATGCCTATACACGCTTATGTGTGTGTGTGTGTGTGGGACTGTATGTCTGCATACGTGAGCGCTTACCAATGGCTATGTGTATGTGAATCCGTCTGATGATTAATGGTCGGGAGCGTAATCTGCTATGATGGATGTGACAGCTGATAACGGCGTGATGGATCGTTGTTAATCAAAAGCCGTGGATGCAAAGTATTTCGGAGATAATTACTTAATTAGCTTATTACTGATAAGTTTATTATAAAAGTGCAATTACTGTATCGTACGGAAACAGTGATTAAGATGTTATTTGAAATAGAAGTGTGAGAGTTAAGAAACAAAATACAAATTATAATTCTAATTCTAATTCCAAAATATATATTTATTAGTGCGAAAGCCTTGTCTCGGTGTCTCTTAGCACTGCCCATCCTTCCGTCGCTAACGTGTTCGACACGTGTTTCATCAGCTGTCTGAGTCTATTCCTTGCACATTGTATCTTCCTATTGCACCCGAGCGTATTTTGGACACAATATAAGGGATAGGAAATTCGCAATTGGAGACGAGAGGGCGCGATATAATGCTAAATAGTGACGAGGAGATGATAGTGAATTAGTGTCAGACAGAAATAGTGAACGACATTCAGGTGTCAAGGGCAAGAATCCATGGACATGTGTTTCTGATGGAGGTGGGTGAGTGTTATATCAGAGGGAAATGGCGAGGGATATTTCTTAATTGCTATCATGAATATATTGATATATGTA
>BOPN01002238.1:116118-118618 GCA_017312705.2 Penaeus japonicus
TTAACTGGTCACGCCGTCATGGGGCTGCCGGACCCCCGCCCCCCGCCCCCCCACCCTTCCCCCGCGTGGGATTTTGAGATGAGGAGTGTGATTCTGCCTGCACAAAGGATGGGGTGCTTGGCCAGGTGAAGTGTGTGTGTGTGAGTATGCATATACTGTGTATATATATATATATATATATATATATATATATATATATATATATATGTATATATATATATATATATATGTGTGTGTGTGTGTGTGTGTGTGCGTGTGTGTGTATATATATATAAATATATATATATATATATATATATATATATATATATATATATATATATATATATATTATATATATACATATATATATATATATATATATATATACATACATATACATATATATATGTATATATATATATATATATATATATATATATATATATATATATATATATATATATATATTATATATATATATATATATACATATATATATATATATATATATACATATATACATATGTATGTATATATATATATATATATATATATATATATATATATATATATATATATATATGTATATATATATATATATTTATATATATACATATATATACATATATATATATATATATATACATACATATACATATATATATGTATATATATATATATATATATATATATATATATATATATATATATATATATATATATATCGTATACATAAAACAGAGTAACACACCTCCTTTCATATGCAATTAATAACACTAAAAGCTACTATCACTTTTTTTTTCCTAGTCTATTAAATAAGCCAAACGTTTCGAAAAAAGAGATAAGAATAACAACAGAAGGTTACAGCGACAAGGTCATACGTGCAATGATATATTACAGAATTCATTACAGTGAGGCCACTTGTAGAATCATTTATTAACTGTCTTGTGTAATTCGGAGGAAGGGCTTTGGGGTTCGCTTGTGACTTGTTTTTTTTTATGGTGTTGTTATTGTTATTGTTTTGTGTGTGGGTCGAGGGTTTTTGTGTTGTTTTTTATATCGTTGTTATTTCATTAACTTTTGTTTTTTTATGGTGTTGTTACTGTATTATTGTTATGTGTTATTGTTATTGTTGTGTGTGTGGGTGGGGGGGTTTTGTTTCCTTTGTTGTTTTTATATATCGTTGTTATTTCATTATCTTTTTTATATGTTCGTTGGCTTTGTTGTGATGGTTCGTATTTTGTTGTTGTATTATTGTTTGGCTGAATTGATTTTCTACTTTTGCCGTGGTCTTTGTCATTACTTTTTTATCAATACTCAGTTTGTTTGTTTTTTTCTTCTTTTTTATTTGGGGGGGGGGGGGAGTGGGGGGTAATATTTATTCATAATCAATGTGTTTCTTAATGAATCCTCTTCCCTTTCCTTCTTTCTCTTTTAGACGTTAATGTATATAATTACTGTTATTTTGATATATATTTTTTTCTATTTTAGTCATAATTACCATTTTCGTATGATCATCAATTATGTTTTTGTTATCATTCTAGTTATCAGAAAGTATTATTGTTTTTATTTTTCCTTGTTGACGTTAGATTAACCTTTTTTTCACTGTATTTTTATTATCATCATTTTTTATTATTATGACTAATTTTGAAAGATAATCTTCAATGATGATTCTTTCTCTTCGTTGCAGCTGTATCTTTTTTTTTATTATTCTAGTTATCATTTTTATTATCCTTGTCGGTTGAAATAAACGCTATTGTCGGCAATTTCTTTGAAAGTAAGATAACACTCTAGATTACCATGTGGATTTCATTTCTATCGTTATCACAAAGTATCACCGTTGTTGCTTTGACTTACTTTTCGCTTTAATATCAAGATTTTTTTTTTATCATCATCACCACGCCAGCATTATCATCATCTATTGTTATCTTTGTTATGTTTGTTATCTTTCGCATTTATAGCTGTTATCGTTCTTTGTAATCATGATAGTATGGGAATGAAAATTGATTATAAATTCTGAATAGATTTTGCATTAGATATGTCTTAATCATTAACAATGCTATTAAGACGGAAGAGCCAAGTGATAAGTTGAGTTGCGGGATATCGCCAGAGAGATAAATTGAGTGATTTATATGATGTGAATTCAATTGTTATCATTTTTTCATCTTTCTTTTTTTATTGGACGATTCATTTTTTTCTCTCTTTTTTCTATTGTTTTTTTGTGTTCTTTATTACATCTATTTTTACTAAAAATTATCATAAATGGGGACTATATATGGTGAACTGAATATGAATAAAGACAAAAGTATGGTTACGTAATAATATTAGTATCAATACAACTCTAACTCTATATGAATCCTTATCACAAACAAACACAACAAATAAAATCCATTGAAAGTTGCATAAACATTCGACCCAATATCAATCCGCCAGCTGGTAGGTTGCAGTTATTACTCTTCCGAAATAAATGAATTGTGGCTTAAACTGTTTGCACATATTTGATATTGGTATATTTGGT